>CM075856.1:20890638-20893138 GCA_037975125.1 Latrodectus hesperus
TAATAGTAAAAATTTCATTTTACTTTTCAAAAAATATATGCTATATATTTGAAAATTTCCCAATCATTTTACTAATATGTATTATATGAAAAAAATATTTAATGAATTTTATAATGAAGTAAATTAGTACTCTAACTCATTCTATGTTATCAAAAATGAAATTCGATTAATTTTTTCATTACTTTGGATTTTAAATTGGAATGATGTAATTTTATTTAAAATTCCTGATCTTCCATACATTTTTGTTGCCATTACTAAATAAAAAAGTCAAGCAAATGTATGATAACTTTCCAAATGTTCAATAAAAAAAAAGTTTATTTCCTAAAATGGATAAGATTAATGTAGGGAGATCGTATCGAGTGATGACAGGCTCTTCGTTTGTATGCTATCAGCAATCAAAGAGAACCATTTTTCTTTGAAAAATTGAAGACAAATGTGGTGATGTCAAATGAGAGGGGAACTTCATACATTTTCCTAACTGTCACCAGGGGAAAAAATAGCTTGAACTCTATGAAAAATGAACTTTCGTTTATTTACAAAGCAAAATCAATCATTTTTTCGGTTGAATTTAACTGAAATACAAATTCAAGTGTTATTCGTAAATTGTTTAGTTAATATGATGACTGCAGTTATTGTAAAGAAATTCACAAAAGGATAATGTAATTCATAATAACAAGTAATACTGAAAAAGAATTGAAAAAAATAAACTTGCATATTATATATCATATATATATATATATATATATATATATATATATATATATATATATATATATATATATATATATATATATATATAAAGTTTATTACGTTAAATTTGAATATGAATAAGCGTTTAATTGAAAACATGTAATTAACTCATTTTTAAATATGTATCATTAGTTCCTGTCATAAATGTTATAATTTTTGTTACGTTAAAATTTATAAAGGCAACTAAAAAAAGTGAAAAGTTAAATACATTTTACTGTTTATTATTCTCACGAACCAAAATTGTTTCTAGTTATAGATATTTTATTAAAGTAATTCATCTGCAACATTCTAACTTAATGAGTATTGTTATTAAAAGATTAACAATTGTTGGTCTTTTAATGATATATATATATATATATGTGTATATGATATATACTATATATATATATATATATATATATATATATATATATATATATATATATATATATATATATATATATATATATATATATATATATATATATATAATCATTATAAACGTAATCGGTGACATTATAAACAAGTGAATTATAAAATAAATATTGTAAGATTCATAATAAAACAATATATATATTGAGTTTATTAATTGGAGTTTAAACTTTCAATTTGAGTTAAAAGTATTTTGGCTTTTTTAAAGGAATGCAATATCAAATAATTCCGTAATAATACGAAACAATTGTAAAAATATGACGAATGTTGGTGAATTCGATCAAAACTTTGTAAAATATTATTTTGATTTTTACTGATATGTTATTCTGCCTAATTGGGTCATTAGTCTAAGAAATTTAAGTTTCTATTAAAAATGCAACATAAATAATGTTATTTAAATTTTGTATAATATAATAATGTTCATACATTAAAGATTTGATTTACATTATAATATAGCGAAAAAATAGTATAATTATATTCTCCCTATTACTATGATTCTCATTAGTTCAAAATCAGACTAATTAAAATCAGTTTAACAATTTGATATATTTAAATTTTCTAAAAGAAAGAAAAGGACTAAAATAATTATCATTATTATTAACAGCCTTTACATTTCTGTAAAGGGAAATGTTTGCAACAATTGCTCTTATAAGAATCTTAATACATTTGTTGAATAAAAGTTTGTGTTCAATAATAGATAGTACCTAACGATAAAAGTAAATATTTTTACTGCAAAACAATCCTAGTTTTTTTTAGCTCCCTGAAAAGAAAGTTAAATTATTTGGAATAGGACCAAATTAGCCAAAAATTCATCTTTCATATTTTAGAATTCTTTCTTAGGTAATTTTGCCGTAGTTTGCTTACAAAACTTTTTTCCCTTTTGGTTTGTTAAAATAAAAAGGAATGATGTGAAAATAGATTTTTTCTTCAAATGGCTAATTGCTGTAGGAATCTCTTGTTATAATCTCTTGTGTCAAAGCTAAATATTTGTAAATTTTTTAGTTTGCAGAATGGTTGTAAATTTTTACTTCAAACTGAATAAAGTTGAATAAATTTCCAAAGCTTTTTGGAGAAAATTTTGGCGTAAAAACAAAAATATTTCGCTATATCAGAATAACTAAACAGTCCAATTTATACAGTTGTGGAAAAGAAAGAGAAAATTATCAGATTGATTCTTGAATCACTTTATCAGAGTTAACGGTAATATTTATATGACAAACTAGAATATACAAAAATATTTTTTTATCCTTTTGTTTCTTATTCGAAAATGAAGGTGTGTTTATTTTAGTATTAAGAACAATGTATGATTGGAAGTAAAACAACAAGACTGGAAATATTT
>CM075856.1:20898138-21035638 GCA_037975125.1 Latrodectus hesperus
ATGAAAAATTAAAATTTTCTATTATAAATAAATATTCTTAGATAGGAATATTAGAATTAACACAACATTTATGTGAGTGATTTCATAATTGTCGTAAATTATTATTTGAAATAAATCATAAATTAAAAACTAAAACTATGTTATTTTGAACACGTGAAAATTTAAAGAACTGATTTCTATTTCTTTATTCTTAAATTAAAATTAGGAATAATGTTAATGTGGCATTATCAAAATCTTTTATTAAGTAATATTATAGTCTTATTTCTGAAGAGGAAAAAATACTCTATAAGCAATAAAATAAACTATTTGTTTTTCTGTTTACGATCTCATAAAATGGTTTGTAATCCAAGCAAAGGATTTTGACCAGGAACATATATCATTGGAATTTCCTAAATATGGAATGATCCTAATTGTTATTTATACTACTATCACAGTCGTTAATATATAAGGAAAATATGCAATTCAATTTTCAGAAACTATTTGATTCCTTAATATTGAATTTAAACAGGAACTTGTATAAAATTTAATGCAAATATGGTCATTTTTAATAGTTATTATTAAATAAGTCTTATATATTTACACAGTTTATGTTTGCTTTAAACTAGATTTACTGTAATCTTTTTTTTTTAAAAATTTTGTTACAAATATCCTCATGATTTCAGGTTTATTATCTTTTTGCAGCAATTATTTGTTCAACCGATAATGGGATAGAACTTCAAAAACTGCTATTTGCAGATGATCACATGTTTCTCAAATCTACTTGGATATCGAGCATCGATACTGACTTAGTTGAATGTTTGGAAGTAAGTCAAATGTAATTAATATGAATAATATGTTTTGCTTTCAAATTTAACTCCAGTTCATCTTTTTTCAATGAAATATTATTGGCATAAAAAATATAAATCCTTTATGTAAATAAAATGCCTGGAATCCAATTATAAAAAATTATCCAAAAAGTTTTTTTTGCTTGAACTAAGCAATATACTGTGATTTAAAATACTCTGCTTGACATTCAAAATGCCACTTTAAGAAGGAGTGGCCAGAAAATTATAAAAATTTTAGGATAGACGTACCTTTCCGAGTCATGCAAATGATGGAAACGCAATTCTACAGAGCACGTGGGATAAAATGTTGGGTGAGAACTGGCAGAGTAGGTATTTTTCACGCTGTTATTGCTGCTTGGAAAATAATCATTGAAAATTTGTTCTTGTCACAAAGGATGCCGGTATTTGCAGAGATTTCCAGGCCATCGTTGACGGAGTCAATTCCAGCAGACAGACGAGTTTATGAATCACATGATGATCAGAATGAGAAGGGCAGGTTAGTTCTTAAGAGCAAATCACATCATAGATGTCTGGACAAGTCGACAGTGCACTGACTATGGCAAAAATGATTGGAACAAGCAACTGGAAACGTTTGCTACAGAAGCAAGAGTGACGTCAGCACTCGTAGATTGACGTGATTGACGGGAGGCAGTGGCGGCCATGCAAAGCTCGTCTATCGAAATACTGCAGAATGTGTAAGATAGAAGAAGGGGACAGAAGGAGATCGAGTGGTCGAGGCTTAATGCCAGAAACTGAGGCTTCTATAACTAATTTCAAGTACCAAGACACCCAAAATTTATGAACTCAAGTCTCCAACCCAGCAGCCGCCACCTGCCTTGGTAGATGAGCCTGCGAACCATACCTTGATGAGACGAGTAAACTCGTTGGCACCCACTCTCTTTACATGGCAATCGGTACACTCTTGGAAGATTTGTACGATACCTTTTCTTTCAGATCTCTTGCATTATGAACTGTTTTTCAACCGTCAATTCCTATACTATTTCTCTATCTCCCAGTTCTCGACCGGAACATCGTCGGTGGCACGCTGGTATTCCATCAATGGAATGTCATCCGACACAATGGACATGATCTTTTTCAAGAACGACCAGTTGCGCCGGTTCAAAATGGTACTCAAGCTTTCGCTATCGTACACCAGTTTGCTCCTTTCTTCCGAGGTCCTGGTACAAGACAGCACGAAGTGGAGGCAATCCCCCACCCCATTGCACGAGCGACATAACTCACTAATCGGGTACCCTCGTTTATGAAGATACTCCGGTACACGTCCGTGTCCAGTCACTATTTGGGCTATGATGGCACTACCGAAAACTCTCTTTTCGGTCACTGTTTGGAAGAGTCTGTAGGTCTGGCGGCCTACTACCTCATTATCCCATCTCTGCTACCATACACGCAGTGCTTCTTTATGCAACAGCTTAAGAAGGTGTGACCTTGGATGTGACAGGTCCAGCGTTGGCTCTGGTAAATTCGCAGCCTCCTTGGCCAGTTCATCAGCCCTTTTGTTGCCAAAAGAGCCCGCATGAGCACGTACATAATGCAGGAATACCTCTCTGCCGCTAATTGCCTCCCGGTAAGAGTCTTTGACTTTGTTTACCTAAATATTTTGGTTGTTAGGATCAGCCAGGGAGTATAGGGAGGACAACGAATCACTGTATAAATGACAAGCACTGTTGCCCGGTCTACTTTTGAGCCAATCTAGTGCCAGTCCCAGTGCCGATATTTCCACCTGAAAGACGAAGTTTTCGTTACCGAGTCTAGCACCGTATGTGACAATCTCTTGCCCAAATTAGTAGATAGTGAACCCTAAACCTATTTTACCATCAATGCCAGATCCGTCCGTAAAAATCTCAAGACCCTCACCAGTCGGTTTTTCACTGTCGAAAGGTACACTGCACCTGTCTGCTGGGTGACACTTTAAGATGTCAACTCTCTTCTCAACATGTTCTGGCCGCAGGTTAATCTCGTGGAAGGAGTATGGCCTGCGTTCTACCAACACCATAAGCTTTGCATATTCTGCTTTAATGTCTAACGGTAGGACTCCCGCCAGTACTTGTACAGCACCAGTAGAAACAGTCCTGTAACTTCTAGTAATTACCACTAGTGATGGTCTTTGCACACTTTGTAGGTGCCCACAGAAGGTCTTGCATTCCAGTCTGTGTCCCCATGCACCTACACCGAAGAGAGCTATTCTTTCGGTTCCACTCCTGTAAAGGCGTTTGAGTAGCTCAGACTCACGCCCGAACAAGACTCTCACCGTTCGTTGGAGTGACATTGGGACATTCACAATATTTTGCCTCACCTCCTTAAGATGGGAATTGAATGTGAGTGCGCCTTCATATCTTACGCCTAGGAATTTCAGCTCCTGCACAGACTTTATAGAGGTTCCGTCCCATCTGAATACAGGCGGTCGCTTTAATTTGCGCCGTCTGGTGACCGTGAGGGCCACCATTTTGTTGGGATTGAAAACCAGCTTATACGTCTTACCCCAGTTGCTGATCGTATTGAGGGCTATTTCCGCATTTTTCTCGAGCTTTGCTCTTGAGTCACCAGCTGCGACCAGCAGCATGTTGTCAGAGAAGGCTATGAGTCTTATATCATTCAGCATGTCCAGCCGCAAAGCGCTGTCTGCAACAATGTTCCAGAATAGTGGTCCACTACATGACCCCTGTGGTACTCCTCTGCTGGATTCGAAAACTAGGTTTTCTCCCGAGCCATTATATATAATTCTCCTGTCTTCCAGATAGGACTTCACTAGCATATAAATATTATGTGTACATCGTGCCTGACCGAGGAGGAACATAACACCTGGTCTCCACATGCTGTCAAAAGCCCCCTGAACATCTAATGAAATTAGACTCACGTACTTTCCTTGCTCCTGGAAATATCGTATTGTGTCGTAGAGACACACGTGCGCCGTGTCGCACGAACTACCCGGCCTGAAGCCATGTTGGTCAGGGTGAAGCGCCTGAGTTTTCACCAGATGGTGATAAATCCTTTGTGTGAGAAGCTTGTCCAGCACTTAACCTAGACTAGACAGTAGACAAATTGGCCTATATGAACGTGCCTCATACGCGTTTTTTCCTGGTTTCTTGAATAACACCGGTTTGGCATGTTTCCATGATCTTGGGAAATGCTTAAGAAAAAGGCATTTGTTGATGAGGAGCACAAACATTTCGGGATTTCTCTCGAAAATTGTCTGCACCACCTCGACCGGGATTTGGTCGAGCCCCGGAGCATTTTTCTTTGCCATGGATTTAACTACAGACTTTATCTCCACTTTTGCGAATGGCCGGTTGTTATCTCCACAGTCATAGGAGTCCGCTATACTCCTCATGCCCATTTGCTCATTACTTTCCTGGTCCTTATCATCCACCGGGAAAAATCCAGCTACAATCGTTTTGACGGTCTCCTCCTGGCTATTGCTCGGGGTTCCGACAGCCAATTTGACACTACTTAATGGAGTGCTCTTAACAGCGCTACCAACCGCTAGTTTGTATGGCAGCGACCACACATTGAATCGCATGATGTTGCGGCAGAATTTATCCCAGTTAAGACATTCTGGATGCTTTCATATCAAGCAGAGCCGATTGCCATCGATTGGTTGTTAGTCATCTGCGTTCATGGCGTTCGTTAATAAGACTGCCATTGACCCTACAGCATGGACGCCAAAATCTGGAATAGAGCCAGATTAAAACAATGGGGACGATAGCGTGGCACAGGATCGTGTTCTCAAATGAATCGCGCTTTTGTTTCCTTAGTGATAATCACCCAGTATGAGTGTGGTGTCGACGTGGGATAAGTGTAATGCTGCAGCAAATGTAGAACGCTTCACCGTCTGACAACGCAGCATCATGGTTTGAGACGCAATTGCGTGTAGTTCAAGGTTACCACTAGTTCGTATTTATGGCACTCAGCCCAACGTTACGCGGATGATGTGTTGTGAACTCCTGTGACACTCCCCTACATTCAGGGAGTACTCAGTGTTCTTTGTCAGCAAGATAACGCCCAACCTCACATTGCTGGCATCAACCAACATGCCCAGCAAGGTTTGCTGCTGCTTTTCTACCGTGATCGCAAGATCTCTCAAAAATCGATCGCGTTTGGGATATGATTAGACGCCATTTGCAGATCATGGTACTGCCTTCTTCTGAAGACGTACCTTCGCAAATGGTTGACAAAAAATGAAGAGCCATTCCTCAAGGCGCCATCCGTACTCTCATTGTTTCTGTGCCTAGAATATTTCTTCTTTTATTACCATTCATGAGGTTCATACAAACTATTAAATGGACCCTGTTCTCGCTGTATATTATGTATATCATTTCAAAATACAGGTCACTTATTGTTCGTTGCTGTCTTTCTCGGTTTGTCGTTACTTTCTGGCAACTCCTTCTTGGTTTTGCACTTTCTATATTGGGAAGTGTAAATAAATATAAAATTTGAATGATATTTTCATTTGGTAATTTTTTCCGAATGAAAAAAATTATACTTTTTTAGGAACATGACACTTTAGAGAAACTGATGATAATTCTAAATTGGAATTATATAACATTTATATATCAATTACACATGTATCTTTTGAAACAAAGAGATTTTACAGCAATTTAATAATAATTTATTTCCGATGAATATCTACAGTGAAAGTTTCATTTTTATTGTGAAAAATTTCAAAACTTGAGGTCCCGACAGTAATTTTTTTCACACCAGAGACGAAAAATAGTTGAAAAGCTTAGTGTTTGCACTATATAACTAATAATTTAGTGAAGAAATCATGGCTAATAAGGAAAACAGAAGTAACTTTTACTGCACGTTTATTCCCTCAAAGTGACTGAAAATTGCCATACTGTTGACTCAATATTTGGATAAGTCCATTTCCGAATGTAGCCCTTACGGGTGCAATTATGCGAAACACTGGTACGGAGGATTAAAATACTAAACTCTGTATCACGACAGCCATTGTGGGCCAGGACCTATTGTCCCCATCTCTGTTTTCTTGACCGAGAGGCCCTGGGGTGCGAAGCATATGTGCCGGTTAGGTGGTCAGCCTAACGCGAAACCCCCAGTGTTTATTTCCCAAGCATGCTTGAAACTCAGTTTATCAACCCATTGAATGGATGAAAGGCTAAGTCGACCTTGGCCCAACCCGAGGATTGAATCTCGGATTTATGCTTTGGGAGCGTGAAATGCTATTACTAAACCACCGGGCTGTAATGATTAATATAAATGAAAAATTCCTCATTTCTAAAAATTTATTAATATCTAGTTTATATGAATACAATTTTTATATTATTAATATGATTATTATAAATGCGATTGTAATTTTATATTATAATACGCGAAAATTATTAATATACAATCCTTCAAAATATGAATCATTTATTTAAAAGTAGGAAAAATTTCAGAACAATTTAAGAACAATAGTAGATTTCTAAAGTGATATATTCGAAGGACATATTTTAAGGGAGAAAGACTTCGAAAAAAAAAAAAACAGTGCAAAGTAAAGAGTCGAAAAAAATTAAAAAAAAGGCAGCCATATCTTGTACCAAATTAGGATATAATTTTATAGATTAGGAGGTTTCATTTTACTTCTTATAGTAAGGAAAGGTAAGAAAAGATAGTTAAATAGAACAGCAAATTTGTGCAATATCTTAGAAAAAAGAATACAACAAAATGAAAAATGATCGAAATCATCGCTTAAGACAGCATCTGGCACGCTAATATTGAGAGATCTCGAAGCCTTATAAACCAGGAAAAAATATCATATTTAAGCAAAACAGGATTAATTTAAATTTTATAAAAATATAAAATTTTGTCGCATTAAAATAAAATAAACCAAAAAAATGTAGAATTTCTATGCAACTGAAATTGAATTTTTTCTTTAATTATATTGGATTTGAATAAAATTTCATATTTTAATTTTAATCATTTATTTTTGTTAAAAGAATAAATAAAATTCCTGTTAAACACAAAAAACATATATTTTCTTTATAAACATCATTTTTCCTAGCGTTACTTTAAATTTAGTTGATTTAAAGTGTTGCTCTTTACGCTCCGAAGGGAATATGAGAATTGCAATCACTTACAACTTTGAGTTTTGTAGTTGCAAAACGTCTTTTTTATAAATTTATTTTATGCTACATAGTCATGTTTGAATATCTCTTTAAATAAACTGCTTTTTCAAATCTTTATTTTATTGGCACTTATTTTTGGCTACATGAAAATTATGTTTGTGGGAAATGTTACTCTAGTGCATTTTAATTTTGGGGGCAATACAGAGGTAAAATTAGATTTTTTAAAGTAGCTTTTCATAAAAGTAACCTTTACTTTTATGAGTTGGCTCTTTTCCATTACCTCACGTATTTCCCTTGGCAAAAGATAAAACGTGGTTATTGATTTTCTCAAAGTTTATTTCTTTACTCCTTTTAAGCGATGAAAAGTAAATATAAATGAAATTATTAACTTTTATTTTTTTACCTACATATTTGAATGTTTATTCCTTTATAAAAAACGTTGACATATTTTTGCAAATGATGACTTCTAAGTACAAACGATTTGCCTTTAAAAGTAATTTTCTATATTTGTTTATGTTATTAAAGTTGCTTCCTTTAACTGATGGGTTTTAATTTCCCGAGCAACCATCCCAGGCAGCCAACTAATCAATCTCTACAGTTGAACAGAAGGGGATCGAGTTTACGAGGCTTAGTGCCAGAAGCATAGGCTTTATAACTAATTTAGATACCTTGCAACCCGAAGAAGTTAAACTCAAATCTACCATCCAACAGCCACCACATGCTTTGGTGGATGAGCTATAGAATCATACCTTGATGAGGCGAGAAGTATCGCCGCACCCACTCTCTTATGTTGGCAAACAGTACACCTCGTGAAAGATTAGTACGTTACCTTACCGTCAATTCCTATACTATTCCTCTATCTCCCAGTTCTCAATCATACCATCGTCGGTGTCACGCTGGTATTCCATCATTAGAGTGTCGTCCGACACAATGGGCATGATTCTTTTCAAGATCGACCCATTGTGCCGGTCCAAGATGGTGCTCAAGCTTTCGCTATCGTACACCAGTTTGCTCCTTTTTTCCTGGTACAAGACAGCACGAAGTGGAGGCAATCCCACCCACATTGCCCGAGCGGCATAACTCACTAATCGGATACCATCGTTTATGAAGATATTCCGGTACACGTCCGTGTCCAGTCGCTATTTGGGCTATGATAGCATTTCCGAAAGCTCTTTTTTCGGTCACTGTTTCAAAGAATCTGAAGGTCTGGCGACCAACATCTTCGTTTCCCCATCTCTGCTGCCATACACGCAGTGCTTCTTTATGCAGCACCTTGAGAAAGTGCGACCTTGGATGTGACAGGTCCATCGTTGGCTCTGGTAAGTTCGCAGCCTCTTTGGTCAGTTCATCTGCTCTTTCGTTACCGAAAGTACCAGCATGAGCACGTACGTTGTGCAGGTATACCTCTCTATCGCTAGTAGCTTTCCGGTAAGAGTCCTTAACGAAATTCAACAATGTCAAGAATTCCTGAGAACTCTTGCTTTGAGAGGGAAGCAAATTGTTCTTCAGTGGGAGGCCGGCCGCTGTGGCGTATGGGGCAATGAGCAAGCAGACACTCGTACACAGAAAGGTGCCGGCCTTCTTCAACATCCTTCTCGTACTGGAAGATTAAACTGTTTCTAAAGCATCTCTTTGCTTCTAATGCCCCACCAGACCTACACACTCGTATAGCTCAAAAACACCGGAGTAATTCAGGTCCTTCTCTTATTTCTGATTTACCAAGACGAAATGCTGTTGCCACCTTTCGTCTAACAACAGAACATGACTGCCTAGCTTCTCGTGTGAAGCGATTGGGCATTCTTGTTGTTTCTAATTGTCCACGCTGCGGTTCTTTCAGCAGAAGTTATCATTTAAGAAACTGCTTATAGAAAGTAGTATAAAATAGAGAAGCATATTGCTGTAGAATATTCTTAAATAAAGAGTAGAAAATTAGAAACTTCATTTTAACATCAACTTTATTATTTTTAAAACGTTTGTAAGACAAAATCATTTTTGTGCTTGATAAATCTTAGTCAAAATGGTCTTATATGTAATCTTCGTTATCTAAATCAATTACTTCCATAAAACAAGAAGTTGAGGAAAATTATAAAATTATTTAATATTTTTGAGGTTTAGCGCTTTTAATAATATTTACATATGATTTTTGATGTACTTATTCTTATTGAAAGGAAAACTTCTTTAAACTGATGCAGTTATATAAGGCTTTATTCATTAAAATTTTGTGAAATTTAAAAATGGTGTTCATCGATTTAACAACTCAAAGATCCATATATATTTTACATTATTATAAATTGTTATAATATTTGTCAAAATAGATATATCTTTTATTTTAAAAATATATCTTTGTACAGAAAATTTTATAAAAGTAAAAGTATTTTAAATATTTTATAATTTTTGAATAAATTACTTTTTTCTCAAATGCATTTGTAACTTTAAAAAAGTTCAAGTTTTTGCAGAATTATTTTTTTTAAAACTGTAATATATTGTGCCATTATATACCTTTTATTAAATATTTTAATCATTTATGCATATTGTAATTTATTAAAAAATATTTTAATAATTTCCATCGTTCACATTATTGAGTTATTTTTTCTTTAGGTTAATTTCTCCACTATAAAAGCAATGAGCTATGATTATTCATTATAGTTTAAGCTACAAGTCTAAATATGAAAATCCTATTTGAATTAACGATATTCAAAGAGTGAGAAATATTTTATAAATTATAATGCCTCCCTTCATAATTATTTAATTTGAAACAAGTTCATTGGTACCCCATAAAATTACGCTTTTGAGAAATAAAACGAGGCACAATTATAATGCATGCAAATTAAACTTAATCTAGCTAAATTTTTGAAAGGATGCATGATAAGGCATTGTCATAAGGTCACTTGGGGAATTCAAATAGCTTTTTAATTTGCAATTTATGATACAAGTTTTGAAAAAAAATACACCACATCCGTTAAAGATTCGTATTACTGCTGGCCAAGAATATCAACACTCACATATTTAATCATTTATGCAATTTATGGTCAATGCAATTTTACAAAATTTAAACGATCATAAATATATTTAAATGTATATGCAGAAATAAGCAGAATAATTTTTATATCAAATTTCTGCGTTTCTATATGAATACTGTATTCTTCCGTTACATTATAAAAACTATCTCTAGGTTAATCCCATTTTGTATAATTTTATTTCTAGTAGGTAAAATACAAAGATTAAAATGAAAACAGGAAACCAATACAAGTATTTATTGAAAATATTAAAAATATTAGCTTCGTGTCTTCGTCAGTTTTACTTATCATAAACATTTAACATACTGCTGATGAAAGTTTAAGCCTTCATGATTCTTGTAACATTTAAATTTTGATTTTCAACTTCTTTCAGATAGGTAAAAGATGTTTATTCAAAGTTTTATGTGAATTTCACCATAGCTTAGAAGCAGCACTTTTTGATCTCCGCCCTGAGTGGATATGAATATTGCTTCCTTACATATTCATATAACATATTTCATTACATATTGCATTTACCCGCCCTGTCTAGTGGTCAGAGTCCCTGATTACGGATAGGGAGGTCCTGAGTTCGAATCCCGGTTCTGGCATGGATGTACACTCTCTCTCTATCTATCCTGTCTTTGTCCTTTTCTTGTATGAATGAGGTGTGAATGGTTGACTACCCTACAAACGGGTACTTAAGGCATGTGTGTACTGAAGAAGTCGGACTCCACACCAAAATATGGTTCAGTTTAAAAAGTGGTGCAGCACATCCCATATTGTCAACCTAGCTAGCACACGACAACAACAACAACAATATTACACATTGCATACATCGCAACAGACTCGTCTTCTGGATTGAGTGCTTGGGATTTTTCAAATTTACTTTCTTACGACACTTAAATACGACACACTGTTTAAAAACATTTCTCCGGAAGTCAATGTTATCTTATCATAGTGTAAGTCAATTATTATTATTTTTTTTTTTGATTTTATTACATATATTTCAGACTTGTATGCTTGATTCTTGAGAACCGCTTGTAAGTCTTCGTCGATAATAGGACAAATAGCACAATGACAGATGTATAATCACAGAAGATAACGAAGAAAACATCCAGGGCCACGTTGGAAATCGAACCCACACTCCTATGCTCTCAAGCGATTAGCGGAGTGATGCATTGACCACTCAGCCACGGAGCGCCCGTAAGTCAATTATCTCATCATATTGTAAGCCATGTTGTACACTGCGTGTTGCCAAAGTTTTAAATAGAATTTTATTTATTGAAAATGTATAATCTAGATACTACTGGTTTAAACTTGCTTTAATAAGTACATACATAGTAAAGCAAGTTTAAACCAGGAAAAATAATTATTTGTGCGGCAAAATTGCTTTTATGAAATGTATTGCATTGTTTTGAGACTGCTAAAAGGTGTAACCAATGATGGATTTGAAACAAAAATAAAAATATTATCTACGAGTATTTTAGAATTAACTGAAAATAATTTAAAGGAAAATTTGCATTGTTTCAATAAAGTGAATGTCGTTGAAAACTTTGTGATCAAATCATATGGTGGTATGTTATCAGCCTTTTATTTTTTCACATGTTAATTTGAAAATATTAGAATAACATCGTCACCTAATTATAAAATGATTTAAAATTAAGTGTTACTATCTGAAAAATAAACTATTATTAGTTCTTCATATACACAGTTTGAACATAAATTCTATAGTTGCTTCAGTATATAATTATATTTTACTATTTTTATTATTACTGGTATATTTACATTAGAAGTATGCATATTAGCGTGGTTTAGGGATAAATACTATTAAATGTACTGTATAATAAACTGTGCCAAATTCAGGCAGAGAAATACTGTATATTTTAACTTTTCATGGTATATTTATACGAGTAATTACACGTAAAGATTTTTGGATTTTCACTTTTGCGATAAACAAATGAAATGATTATCAATAAATATGCTTTCATAAAACATTGAACGAAATGTAAAATTTTTAAAAATTTTTAAATTGCATTTTATTGTTATGCGCATTTAGTTTTACTCCACATTATATAATAACATTATGACATTAAATTTAAACTGAATCAACACCAGATTTAAAGGGTTTTCTAAACTAATTTTTTATTAGTACACATAAAAAATGTTTTAATACCAGTTAAAACAAAGAAAAGAGACGTGGAAAGTTGCGAAAATAAATTAATTATAATTTTTTATATTTTGAATGAATTAAAAACTCAGAACATTTAATCAAAAAAATCGTGTAAGAGCTCTCATTTCAATAAAAATTACTGTGAGATGAAAATGTTTGTAATTAAAGAAAGAAATAATAGTTTTAAGGTAAAAATACCGGTTACATTTTACACAGTGCTAATAGCAATTGATATAATGAAAACAGTTCTGAATAAAATTGAATACAATAGAACTAACATTTATCTATTTTAAATAATACTGTACAAAATTATTCAGTGAAATAAATAGTTTCAAAATTTTATTATTTAATCTTAAAGTGGTTAAGTGATTGCCATTTTATATACTTATTGTCATTAAATGAAAGAAATTCATAAATTTTCATTTGCAGATTTCTGGTTACATTGCATATTATCTCAATATTCACTAAGATAATATCTCATTAAAAAGCACTCAATGTTTGAGCTTGTGATATAATTTGCAATGTTTTGTATCGCATGTATTTTTCTTTCCTTATTTCTTTAAGGAAACATTTCAGTTTTATACAGAAATATTGAATTGACTTTCAAATAAAGCACTCCTTTCTTTTTGTATTCCAAAATATAGTAAAAATGAAATATGCTTTATTTTAGCTTTACTGCGTGGTATTAGATTTTTGCAGAAATATGTTGCTTTTGCAATGGTGAAACGCAGAACATTTTCTCCAAGCAAAATTACATTTTTGTGCTGAAAGATAAGACGAAATTATGTTAATCAATCAACATAAAAAGGAAGGAAAATATGTTTATCCTTGAGGCAATTTAAAATAAGATATATGTAATTTATCAATTATAAAAATATTAACTTATTCATAAAACAAAAATACTATTTGATTCAGGTTTGCGTGTTTCAAATGAATATTGAAACATATATATATATCAAACATGTTACCTCGCAATTCAAAATATGATTAAAATTTCGATTAAGACTTTTGTATCGTTCATCAAAAGTACTAAATAAAATGTTACATTTTCTTTTCACGTAGGACTAGTTTATAATAATCAGTTCTTTGATAAATATTAAATTCCAAACCAATCTTATTCACAAATTGTAGAATTACCCGAGACATTTTTAGATGTAGAAAAAAATATTAACAAAAAGTATTAAAATTAAAATATTTCTCTAAATTGATCCCTTTTAGGGAAAATAGATTCATTAATTTATAACTTTTCATACCAAACTATTTAAAAAAGTGATTCATTTATTCAAATAAGAAAAAAATATTCAATTCATTTAATTTTTAAAAACATAAAAAAAATGAGTTCGACGAGCTATCTTAGAATTATATTCATGCATAAAAAACGATGACTTATTTTTTATGAAAATTTCTGGATAGAAATTTAACAAACGATAATTGAGCTTTGAAAGGTTTAATGGACTGCTTTATAGATTAGTATATTAAATGAATAAGGAGGGAATTTCATCTAGATCGTTAAAACTTTTTGTTTTTTATCGAAAATGCTAGCTGCTAAATGTAATAGTTGAACTCTCCCATATGTACTCTGTGCTGACAAGATCAAATGTTTGATACTCTACTAGACTCGTGCTCTGCACTTGTGATTTTAACTCTAACTCTAGAGTTCAAGAAATATTGGAAGACTAGAAGAGTAATGGCGTAATAACTAAATTTCTGGGTATTTGTAATAAATAAATAAATGTAATGGTTAAATACCGGATGAGTTATAAATTGTGATATTTTTTAAAATTTAAACGTTGGATTGTGTTTAACTAACCCTTCGCCACAAGAAAGCCAGAAAATGCAATCCTTACCCAGTGGACACCCGTAGTAGTTTTAGCCGCAACCCTTCACCACAATAACATTTTCGTGTGAGTCATGTCCAAACATCTATGCTTTAATCGGGATTCAAACCCAGGGCAAACAAATTAGAAGTCAAGAATTCTAATTATTCAGTCATCGACTTACAATTTTGATAAAGTTGAGTGGAAAAAAATTATTCTGACATGATTGAACTCCAATATTTAATCACTTTTTCTGACATTTTGCATAAACAAACATTTTGCATAATAAATTTTGGTTAGACATGCAAATCATAACGAAATTTTTGCCACTTCATTGAAAATATTGGTAAATTTTATTCTCTTCAAAGTTTTTGTTTTGTAATCTTAGCAAAATATTTTTAAAATCAAATATAAACTACCTTTCATAAAAATAAATTTTTAACGAGGTCAGTATTACTTGATTTTGATAAACATTAAAATAAAATTTTCGTAAGAAATCATATCTGATGTACATACATAAGAGATGAGAGTGGACCCCGTTCTGTACCAATCGGTTATCGGGTTTAGTCCACTCATCACCATCGTGAGCAAGCAGCACCTTCCAGGGGTTAAAAGGTTGTCCCCAAACTGTGCCATCACCCAGCATGCTGTTGAAAACGAAGGATTTACATTGGTGGGGCCGTAAAGCCTTGTATTGGGTCTCATAGTGTCCATAACACTACAGTTCTACATCAGACAGCACTGTAAAAAAACGGAAGAAATACAGTAAAAATCACTGTTATTTAAATAGCTATCATAGGAACACTAATGATTACAGTAAATTTTACTGTAAAATTCAGCCGCAGAAAATCGTTTGCTGGGCATGCGCATTGAATATGCGGGATAAAAGTTTCTTCTGTTCCTGTGACAAATGACACAAATTAATTTCGCCATTTATTGCACTTGTTTTCGCTTAGTGAAGTTGGTGATATTTTGAAAATAATTATTCCTTTAGTTGAAGTTCTATTGAAATTTAACCACCAAATATAAGGTAAAGTATACTTTTCATATTGTTTATTATGCAAGTTGTTAGCTAACTTTGATGTAAATACATTCTTATAAATTTGACAGAACATTTCAAAAAATTCTAAGCTGAATTTACAAACGATCATATTTACTAGTATTAATTTAGTGTCAATATTTTTTTACTTACTTTTTATTAATATTTAAAATATTTTATAGTAGTTTGGTAACATAATTGATTAGTATTTTAATTATCAATTTTTTGATGAAATTAGAATTGTATTTAAGTGCTTCCATTGATATAAATTTGCTTAGCTATATTTCTTTCGAAACTAAAAGTGAATAATCGTCTATTGTTATATTCTTTTAGATATATATTATTAAATATATTAACGGAATTTCTATTTTATTTCGTTGTGGAAAATTCCTGATTTTTCTGTCATTGTAAAATGATATAATTTATTGTATATTAACTAAATATAATTTTTATATTTTAAATAATTTTTTGATTAGAATTTTATTAAAACAAGTTTATTTTTTAATACAGATTGTTAAATTGCATTCCAATTTTTATCATTAATTCAATTCCATTTTGTAACATGCATTAAAATAATAATTTTTTTAGGCACAAATGTTTGTAAATTCTTTCAATAAAATAATATTACAATTAATGATATTTATTAGAATTAATGGTCTTGTGTTTAAAATTTGCATGAAATGTATAAATGCATTTCAATGGAAAATGTAATGTTTTTTAAAATATTTATTTTTTAAAATCATTATTTTATAACAAATATATAAGAAACATTTTTAAATACATATTAAGAAGTACTATTCGAATTAAGGTGATTTATTTAGAAAATGTAAAGTTTATTATTTTATAACCATGATTATTTTTTAAATTTATATTACTAATTAGAAAATTAATTAAAAACCTGTTTGGGAAATCTTGTTGGTAGTTTGATATTTATAAAACAAAATTTCTGGTAACACATTTTTTTTAAAAAAATTACATTATTACTGCAAATTTAACTTTATTTTATTAAAAAATTGCAAAGTTTGTAGTGCTGTTTATGATTTATTTACATGTTAGTGAAGAAATCTGAAATTCATACAAATAAAAGCTAATTTAAAATTATAATTAAGAAACAAATACATGAGTGAAAACTTTGTAATTTGTTCTTGCTTAACATATTTAAAACATATTGTGCTCAAGATTTTTCTAATACTACTGTGCACATTAAATATTACCTTCCAATATAGTCACACTTTTTAAAAAATTTTTAAATATACCTATGTTTAGAGAAAATAAGAATTTATGAAGAAAATGTTTGATTTGTAAAGGAAGTTTTAAAAATAGAATAATCACAAATAACTTTTAGTAGTAAGACTATTCAGAGTAAAGCCTCTTCTTACCGACTTCAGCCATATTTGAAAGATAGAATAGGTATTGGGAGAGTGAGAGTGTTTTTGTAAGCACGTGTATTTTAAAAAGTTTTCTATTTATCCTTCATTGTGATGTCCGACAAGAGGCCAAAATGCAGTGTGTTTTTTGATGTTATAATTAAAGAGGCTGTAAAATTAATATGAGACTTCTCCATTTCAAAGAAAAAATATTAACACACCTAGTGATATTTCCACATTAAAAAAAGATGGCCTTGCTTATTTTTAAAGCAAACCATTTTGGACAATTTTAAGTGTTTAACTGCTGTAGATTTAAATGAAAGACTTAAGTTTGCATCAGCTAACAAAATTAAAAGAATTGTTAAGTTCTTAAAAACTTCTCCTCCTGGAGGTTGTAAAATACAATTTTCAACCATTGAGGAATTGGATGGAAAAGAGGATATTGGAGCGTTTATTATTCTTCTATCAGCAGATTTTGGAGAAGACTCGAAAAAATATTTAGAAGTACTGCAGTAAAGTACTCAAAATTTTATTTTAAAAAAATTACCGCTTAGTAAATTATAAATAAGAAATTTAGAAATGAATATAAAAGTTAATCATAAATAAATTAATCAGGAATTTGTTTATTGGTTTTAGATTTCCGCATCTTCTCAGGATGCAGTAGATATTACAGACTTACCTTGCACACCATGTCTATTAATTTGTGGTATGTATTATTTATATATTTCATAAGGAATGGAGTGTTTTAACTCAAAAGCAAAAATTTGTTGTTACATTTATTGACCTCATCAAAAACTGTTTACTCTGCTTACATTCTATTTAAAATAAATCATATGAATATATAAAATTCTAAGAAAATCTAAATAAATTGTTTTAGTTAAATATATCTATTTTGATACAACTTCAGTTGTATTCTTTATTTATCTCTAAGTACGTATATAATCACGTAAATATGCAGACCTAATGAACAGCAAATTTTTTTATATTTCCTAATTTTGCACTATTTCATGTAATTTTTTTATTGAAATTAAAGTTTTCTTAGCGGGAAATACAACTTTGATCTCACTCTAAGACAACTTAGATTTCACTTTTGAGGTAACTATTTATGAATTAAATAAATTCACTTTTAAGCAAATGTTTTATGAAATGTCATTTCATAAATTATTGTTACTTTGACACATTATAGCATTTTAATTTTCTTGAAAATGTTTATTTTCGATGAAAATGTTTTTAAATTGTATATATATGCATGTAAAAGAAATGTTTCCATATTCTCAACAAAATTATTTTTTTAAACTTAAAATCGGTTTTTGTATGTTATCTTTAAATATGTGGGCATAAAGTTCATATTTCGCACTTTATTTCTAAAAATTTGTAATTCAAAATTGGAAGTGTTATGATTTGCTTTTCAGAGGATATAATTTTCAATAACATAAATGAATCCTTATAAAACTAACTCTATATTCTTTTTATAATTAAATCAATTACAAATTAGTTTCTCGAGATAGAAAACATCAGTTAGAATGATTTAATTGAAGTAAAGATTTTATCAGTTTCATAAAAAGTGAGACCTTCATTACCAAAAATTCTTATCATGAAATTTCTAAAATCCCTTGAAATAATTTTTATCATCAAAATGATGGGATTGCATGAATGTAACAACCACTTGTTAACTATTAAGAGAAGTATTTTTTAGGGAAATTCAATCAATTTTATAAAACAATAAAAATTTCTAAATATTTTATTGAACTATTAAACAACTTTTTCTCTGAAATATTCAGCTCTTGATATTTCAAATTAGTTATTCATGTGTTTATTTTTTTGTTTTTCAGGTGCTTGTTTGTTCAACTTTAATCCCTCGCGGGGAACGAAATCTATAAAATATGTCAAGGAAGGAATCCAAGAACATGTTTTTGTCACCTTTAAATACTTTATACGACTTTAAATGGCTATAATTATTAAAATGTAAATAAAAAAATTCTTTACAATTATTTGTGTATTGTCAACTATATTGCTTTTTTTCTCAGAATCTTTATTTGCTTACATTATAATAGAAAAAATCAATTACTTTAAGCAATATCAAAAAGAAAACTTTTATTGTCTTTATAGTATAATTAAAATACTACATCATTAACTAATTTGGTATTTTTAGTAAAATTTAGTAAAATACCCTTTGGTATTTTTAGTAAAATGGAATGTTTTGTAAGGTTTCTTTTTATCCTAAATCTGTAGAATCACAGATATATCAAAAATCAGTTTTATGCTAAGCTTTGTATGTTATTCAATATAACTGCTATTTCTTAATTTTTTTAAAAAATATGTAATAAAAAAATTCAACCTTCTTAACTATTCAATTAAGTTACTATTTGATCCAAGATTTTGAGGTAAGAAAGTTAAACAATCTCGTTAGGTATTGAAAATTAAACTATTGGTCTCAAAATGTTCTGAAAAATGACATCTTCTGCAATATAACATTACTTATGTTTTTATACGTTGTATATTATATAAAAAATTGCTTAATAATAGTTGGCCCATAATTAGGAAATTAGCTAATGTGTTTTCAAAATTGATTTATACTCTACTGTTATCTTTACAAAACATGATGATAGCTGTAAATAGCTATTGCAGTAGGTTTTGTAGAATATGCAGCAAAATGCACAGTAAAATGTGCTATAAAAATAACAAAAAAGGTGCTGTAAAAATAACAATAAAAAGTGCTGTAAAAATAACAATAAAAAGTGCTGTAAAAATAATAAAAAGTGCTGTAACAATTACAGTAAAAAGTGCTGTAAAAATTACAGTTAAAAGTGCTGTAAATTTACAGTGAAAAGGGCTGTAAAATTACAGTGAAAACTGCTGTAAAAATTACAGTAAAAACAACTGTAAAAGTTTTATACGAATATGCTGTAAAATTTACAGCATATTGTACTGGCGCCCAAAACGCCAGCACATTTTGCTGTAAAATTACAGTGCTTTTTTTTAGAGTGAGGGATGACAACATAAGGATAAATGATTGAAATTTTAAAAAAATTAAGGAATTTTTAAAAAGTATAAGTAAATGAAACAATGAAAAGTGATATACAAATGAAAAATTAAATTATTGTGTGGCTGTAAAGTCCTTGATTCTGTGATTGGTAGGGAAATACATTCATTTCAGTTATGAAGTCTCTAACTAAAAGTTCAAGTTTGCTTAAACTTAGGAGGTTAAAAGTCTGAGTCTGATGAATCGTCTGGCGAGCTGATAGAAGGAGGATTCCTGTCCTTGCACAGATCGAGACCTTTTTCTGTGAGGAGCTTAGCGATTAGTGTCAATTTTTTTTAGCCCATGAGAGATGAAGGTTGGAATTTTTTTTGTTGGTTAAATGCTTGTGTCTTTTATATAAGATTAATTTCTTCGAAGAAATTTATGATATCACATAAATAAAAATGCAGTGTTTTTGCATTCAGATATAGTTGAGCAAATAGTAAAAAAAAGTACGTTTCCTTTTCTGTAACTTAATTTATAGAGAAGTGCAATTTAAATAAAAAAATACTTAAATAAACAAAGGAAACAAAGGGATCTCATCAATTGACAAAACTTTAAAAACATGAAGCTAAACAGAAACATGAACATAGCTTTAAAATGATAAGTGCATATTATTTTAATACAGGTTGCCGACCCTGTCCAGTGGTCAGCGTGCCTGAATGCGGATAGGGAAGTCCGGGGTTAGGATACCAGTTTATGCATGGACTTACTTTCTCTCCCTTTCCTGTCTTTGTCCTTTCCTTGTATGAATGGGTTGCTTACCCTATAAAAAGGTATATGTATGCTGAAGAAGTCAGACTCCACAATAAATTATGGTTCAGTTGGAAAAGTGGATCAGCGCACCCCATACTGCCAGCCTAACTGGCACAAAACAACAACAACAGCAAACTTTTAACATAGGGTCTCTTTCTATTTAACAGAATGTTCTACAAAATAGAGAAAATATTTTGATTATAATCGAGTATCTTAGTTCAAATTTCTTTTTGTTTGCTTACGCTTCCACATGGTGGGAAGAATTATGATGACATGAGAATTATATGCGATGAATTAAGTACTAAGTCCATATCTTGAAAGCATATAGTTCAAAAAACTTTTTTTCTCTTTCTTTAAATTAAGAAAATTATTTTCCCTTTCACTTTGCTTATTTCTTAACAATTACATAAATATTGTACCGAGTTTCAGGGTTTGTTTTGATTGAGAGTCGATGAAATAAACTCTTTAAAATTCACAAGACTTTTATTCGTAGCAAATTGAACTAAATATAGAAAATTCCAGAAGTAGAAATTATAATTCCGCAGATCTAATACAGCTAATACTACAGGAAACAGCTTCCAATTACAGAAAGCTCTAATATCTCAGACAAACAACAACTTCTATGCTCTAAACTAGCATTCAAGACTGACCGTCTTATCCAATTTCTATAATATCTCAGACAAACAACAACTTCTATGCTCTAAACTAGCATTCAAGACTGACCGTCTTAACCAATTTCTTACTTTCGCTAGAAAAACTCAGAAACTCACTCCATCCGTGGAATACTTGGAATATTTATAGCTTACTTGGCGTGAAAGTCTGGGTCTTTCTCCAAGGTTCTGGAAGCTTCCAGGCCATCTCGCTCAATAACAGCCCTAGAGCTTAGATGGTGAAAGTTTCCAAAACTATCTTTTTATAGCCAAATCTCACCAAGTCACCAATTATCTTGCCAAGGCTCGCCGAGAATCTCGCCAAGTAAGCCATAAATATCATTGTTACAAACTTTGTAATAATATTATAGATCTAAGAAAAAGTGCAAAAACGATAGCAATACGTGGAGTAATGATACTTTATTTATTGCGTAAGACATTACCATACAAAAATGTTAATATTGATTTTAATATGTAATTATTGAACATTTACAGCTCAAAGTTGTAGAAAATAATGTTGAATAATGATGAATAATGATGAAAAATAAAATAATGTTGAATAATGATGAAAAACAAAATAGTTTATTCAATCATGATTGATTCTTCCATTGAGAAAAAAGCTTTTCAAGATGTTATTGTTTAATTTCAAAAACTGAATCACAAGAATGAATTGGAGAACAAACATAATTTCCGCTTTGTATTTTTCTAAAGAAAGATTTCCATTTGCGACAAAAATTCAGATTTGTGAAAAACATAATCTTTCATTCACCACAAAGCATTTCTGTTTTGTCTTTCAAATCTTATATTTGTTTAATCAGTTCAAGTACTCCGTTCGAACATCAGAACCAGAGATTAAAATGACGAGAAATAAAAATAAAAATTTAACCATTTTCTCTATTTTTTGTTATTTTGCGCATCTTTTTATGTTTTATTCAAGAAATATCATATATTATCCATAACTGAGAAAATCATAGTACTTTACTGACTTTCCTTAAATGAAAAAAGTACGAGCTTATACAAATTCTGAGAAATAATATTATTTTTAAATGAAAGGCAACACTCGAAAAATAACTTTAAAATTATTATTAACTCTTTCAAAGAAAGATGGTTACATTACTTTTATCTGAAAAAAGAATAATTTTTCGTTTCAAAGACTTTTCCTATTTTTGCTTTATATATTTATTTTCACTCAGTAGTTTATCCTTTTACAGGACTTTTATAATTTAAATTAAGTACGTCAAAATGTTTGTAAATTTTTTTCAAATTTGGACAAATAAACATTATAAAAATAACATATGTATTTTTTGATCCATTAATCACTGAACAACAATTTCAAAAAATCACTTATCAACAATTTACAGTAAATGCAAATTTATTATCTATTTAAAGACGTACGAATAAAAAGTTTAAAAATTTTAGCCTTGTAGCAACTGCTTTTATTTGTGCATGTATACAAGCCTTTTTTATAATTAGGTATGAAATTATACAAAACATACATTTTATATACTCTTTATAACTAAGTATTTACCCTTTACATATATTATATAACTCCGAATGTGTGTTAAATAAAAGATGAAAATATTAATTAATGAACACTATAAATTTTAAATTTGATATTTTTAAAGATTTTAATTCTATCACATATTTTCAGTCGTTTTTATTTTTAGTATTATATTTTTTATATTATGAAATGATGAAATCTGTTTTTAATATTTTAAATATTTTCCGTATTACATTATTAATGAAATACATCGAACTAACTATTCCTATAAAATTAAAAATACAGATGAATATTTTAAATTAATAACCACAACATATGTGGTGGATTTTTATCTTAATAAAAAAATATGAGACTTGCAATTTTTCTTTTCAATTAACATGAATAAGATTTTGAATAAAATATGTGTTGCAGTATTACTAGGCATTTCTATTAACGATATATTAATGTAATCTAAGGCATTTTTCCGGAATTTTTCATTTTGACAAAGTTTGTTTATAGTTGTATCTGGATTTTTAGCGGTTGAATTATTAATTGTTATTCACTGATAAATGTTTCAATTAATTTTTTAATATACTTTTTTTGAATGTTCTCAAATTATTCATTTACTCTGAACCAAAAATAAATATGTTCTATAATGATTCAAGGAAATATTTAAGTGAACAGTAATATTCCTTAAAAATGTTTAATTTATTATGTTGAAAATGAAATATAGTTAATAAAAATATAGTCTTTTATTTAATAAATACTATAAAAATTAGAAATAAAATCCAATTAATTATTATTATTTGTATATTTAGTTTATATACTTATATGAGAGAAATAATTGGAGCAAATTTGACTATTTTTTATGTTCTTATTCTTTATAGTTGGAAGAGTTTCAATAGCGTGTCAACCATGAAATTGAAGCACTAATTGCTAAATACCTTTAAATTGCTTAATATTCATAAAAACAGAATAAATTTTTCTTTTAAAACCACTTCATCTAGTGATCAAATTTCCTAGAATTTTTCTCTTAATTTTAGAAAGGGCTGTACATGAAGTTTTAAATGTAGAAAAGTATAAATGATGATTATACGCATTATGTATCATTATTAGACGCATAATTTCCGTCTCATATAATATAAACCTATTTCATATTTTTTTTTTAAACTTTTCTGATAAAGTCTATAATGGAAAATTTTAACTTCGTTATGCAGTGTTTTTCCAATAAATTATTTTAATTGTGTATTTATAATTTCAATTAGAACGTTCTTGATGTTTTTAATGACCCAAATGAACAAAACCTGCATAAAGTGTGGCGAATTGATAGTCCTCGAATAATCACTAACGGCATCCATCACTTTCTGTCAATGTGTCATTAATTGTGCAAACTCCTTGCAGTAAAATTCAGGGATTTTGGATGAAAAGAAGTACTTGAATGCTTGGCGCAAGTCAGTTTGATTGGTGAAAGAATTTCCACGAAGATGATTGCCCAGGGAATGGATGAGGTGATAATCTGATGGTGAAAGATCAAGTGAGTAAAGAGATTAGCAAAACATCTCCCTATCAAGACGTTCTATGGTATTCCTCATGGTTGTGCATATAACTATTTTGAATGTCATCAAAGAAGACCTGCTGACCTGACCACCTGCTGCTGGTATCCCAGGTGCGGTCTATGGTATACCCCAAGTGAAATCCAGGTGTTATGATATTCCCCAGCTGACCACCCTGGTGACATGTGGCCTCGTGTTATCGTCCAAGAACCGTAACCCTTAAAGTGGCTCCTCCTGTTTCAGTGAATACATTCCCATTGCTTGAGCACACGTCAGTAACGATCATTTAGTTAATTGGTAGCAGCTCCTAGTGAACCTTTTCACCACTGGTCCACCAGGCATGAAACCTAATCTGGTGTTGGTGAATAAGTGGAACTGTGCTGTGCGGGACAGTATCCTAGGAGGACATTTAATACTCTGAACGTATCATACAAAACCCAGTTTTCCGTGTCAAAAAAGTTGCAAAAATAGACTGTCACTTGTTGTTACTTTGGACTATACAATCGTTTGAGCATCACTTGCTCCGCCTATAGGTCTAACCTAAGCGGAGTAGATAACCGTTTCCCGGAAGCGTTAAATTGTCTGGAAAGTTCACCACATGTTTGACTACTATCCTCCCCAGTGACCTTCACTTCGTTATCTAAGATTTAGAGTAATCCACGGCGACCCTCGTCACAGAGGGACAGTTCTCCCGACTTGAATTTGTGAAACCAATGGCTTGCCGAGTGTTCATTCACAGCATCCTACCCAAATTGTTGACATATGCAGGAACTTGATGAAGCTGATAAGCCAACCTTGAAATCATAAAGCAAATAACACCGAGCGATCTCCTTCGACATGTTCATTTCTCTTCGCTATTGTTCGAGTTAAGATTGATGAATAATCGTGTTGGACCTTCTGTTATAACGACTGATATTCTTACTTTCGACTGAACGGTGTTTCAACATGTCATAATTTGCATAATTTCTCTTTTCAATTAATGGTGATGTTAAAACGCCGAGAGCGTATTTGTTTACCTCATAGTTAATACTAATTAATGTTTTGTGGTATGAAGTTTACAGGAACTTTAAGACAAATTTTATAATTATAAAAAACAAGTTTAAAAGCAGTTACATACATTTAACAGCAAAACGTTGAACTGATTTATTAAAATGAGTATATACTTTATTCACATTAATATTTTAAAATATTTTGATGGATGATAATTTATTTTATAAAATGTTATTTGAATCCATGTAGCATTGAAATACTAGTAGAGTATCGAAATGATCATCTTAATCATTTCTGATAAAAGCAACTTCGCAGTTAGTAAGAAATTCTTAAACTTAGACTTTAAACAATTTTAAGTTCATAAAATTGTAACATTGCTTAACAGAATGCATTGTTTTACCCAAATTCAAATATTTGTTTTGAGGATATTCTTTACGCCTAAAAATTTCTTATCTAAATAAAAAAACTTTTTCTTCTCATTTTGAATTAAAGAAAAATCAGTCAAATTGAATTGAAAACACATTGATTTCAATAGTATCAATAATTTTTGTATTTTTTAGACGTCAAAGTAGGTTATTTTAATAATTTTAATGCTCATTTTCAGAAACATTTGTTTGATTTTCACAATTAGAATTCAATTTAAATTTCATTTAAATTTAATTTTAATTTTCATTTTTTGTGAGAACAACTAGTTTTATAAGAAAACATTAATTTTCTTAAAAATTTTTTTGGAAAGAAAAATTAAGAAAATTTGTTTAAATGAACATTGCGTGTCATTTTTTTTATCGTGATCTAGATTTGTAACGTTAGATTTATTAATTACTTATAACACAAATAAGTAACTCACTTAACTCTAAAACTGAATAAAAATAAGTATGTCATTTAAGAAAATTTGGATAAATTACAAAATATTTCGAAATAATTTCCCTTAAAAGGGTATTTTTAATTTTTAGTTAAATTATATAATTGAAAATAAAGAAAAATATTTAATAAAGCTAAATATTTCACTAACATTGCTTTTGAAGAAAGATAAATATCATTATATATATATATATATATATATATATATATATATATATATATATATATATATATATATATATATATATTATATATATATATATATATAATGTTGTGCGTTTAATTAATTAAAAGCTCTTATTCCACAACCACATATTAATAAGTGGCATATTATATAATAATGTATGATGTAAAAGTAAAAGGGGTATTAAAATCTTATTTTCGCCTGAGAAATTCAATTTCTCGTTTGAGGTCACCCTTCTTCAGTTAACTAAATTATCGGATTTTCGCATATTATACAAAATTTCAAGAAATTTCACTTTGATTGTTCTTTAATGGTAACGACGAAGTCTTATGAATAAGCAATTTCTAAATCCATCTTAACCTAACGATATTTACGCCACTGGAAATTTCAAGAGACTAATTAACAAAATAAAACTTAACTATTCTAGTTAAATATAAACAAAGTTAAATAAATGTCACAGATAATTCATAATACAAATATCCTTTGAATATGAAGTTAAGGATGTTTTTTATTTATTTTCTTACATATATTTAAATAAAATATCAATATTTATTAAAATTTTATTATTTTTAATTCATTGATGAATAAATCATTTTTAAATATAATTAATATTATTCATTTACTTTATAGATTTGATTTTTAATTATTTCATTTTAATCATAGTGAGGTAAACCTTAATCAGATTTTGACTCAGTAGTTCGATTGAAATTATGACAATAAACGAGCATTTTTACTTCATATTATACTAATAAATTTCACTAATTGTTTCAACTAATACATTTTGTCTTTGCTTTTTGCATAGTTAAATTCGGTAATTATATAAAGCAAGAATTATTTGAAGGTTTTATGTGTAAATTCAGTTGGCACTCTTTTCACCACAATATGTACACAAAGAAAATTCAGAATTAAAAGTTTAAGATAAACAACTAACATATATAGTCTTATAAATGTTAATTCATTGCCAAGTTTTTGCCGCCTAACTTGTCAAGTGGTCAGCTTTCCTGATCTGCGGATAAGGAGGTCCTGGGTTTGAATCCCGGTTCAGTTATAATATCAGTTTTAAATTTAGCTTTAGTGGCGAGAAAGTTTCCATTCACTGAGAAGAATAGGTCTTGCATGCACTTGTATTATTATGTAATTTATTATTATTGAAAAGGAGATTAAATATTTTTGAACCTGGAACCAGGGGGTACGTGTACCTTCCTGGGGCTTGAGCACAGCCACCAGGCGCGTCGGCAGGTGGTGGATAGCCGAATGTCCTGTAGGAATGACAGGATAGCCTTGAATATAGAATCAGAGGCCGCGAACCAGCTCCCGTAAACCCTGGTGTTATGCGATCCGTGCCTAGGGCTAATTGGCACTGCGGTATTGGTGTCTTAACGGAGCCTCTAGTTGCTTGGTGAACTTCTAGAGTAATTTGCCTTGCCCAGTAACTCAGGCAATGCTGGGTGGACTTATATTACCTGAGCTTTTTAATTGTTATCTTGTGGCTGAAAAGACACAAGAAGTAACAAACCTTTCTGCATTTGCAGGTGAAGCCTCTAAAGTAGACCTTGCTGAAAAAGACAAGGGAACTCAGAGGCAATCTTGTAAAGGGGCAGCAATGAATCCTTCACTTGAGGTAGAAATTACCTCTAAACCATCTTCTTCTGGTGAAAGTCGGGAAGCTATTCCTAGCATGACTGACTTTCTGACCAGATGGGACTGTTTCAGCAAGACCTTATCTGCTGGAAATGTCATATGCAAGAGGAAACGGCAGAGCATGTCATTTACGAATGTGAGGCTCTTGCCCTCCCTAAATTAACTTCTTTAGGCTTCATCCATACTAGAGAGTTACACCTAGACTCCATTAAAGGGTTATCGGACTTTATTAGTAAAGTGGGTGACCCGAGCAACTGGAACTAGGAAACATTGGGTTTGGAGTTAATGGTACAAAATGCTGATAAAAGCAGAGGTGCCCAATGACATACAAACTCAATTTTAAGAAGAAGAAGAAGAAGAAATATTTTTGAAAGAGAATAATAGATAAACATATTTATTTTAAAAGATTATGAAATAATTTCTGTAGCCACCTAATATTTACAGATGGTACTTGGTCTGCTTTCGCTCTCTCTCTCTATTGCCAATTTTTTACTCTCACCACAAACAATTATATTTTTCACTGGAAATTTGTCTAGTGGTCAGCGTGCCTGACTGCGGATAGAGTCATCCTGGGTTCGAATCCCGGTTCGACCATGGATGTACTTTCTCTCTCTATCTATCCTGTCGTTGTCCTTTCCTTGAATGAATGAGGTGTGAATGGTTGCCTACCCTATAAACGGGTACCTATGGCATGTGTATACTGAGGAAGTCGGACTCCACACCAAAATAGGGTTCAGTTGAAAAGTGGAGCAGCACACCCCGTGTTGTCAGCCTAGCTGGCACACGGCAACAACAACAACATTGACAAGTTTAAGTTTTACAGTGGCCGCTGTGGCCTGGTAGGCAAGGGCTTCGTTTTGATTAACGAAAAATAGTGTGTTCGAATTCCAATATAACTGAAGTTCCACTGTATTCACTAAAGTCCGCTGGGGTACGTTAGATAGATGGTGATTGCGATGTCCTCCAAGTGAAATGCTACTTCTTGGGGTAGCAAGTCAATTGCTGGAAGTGAGGCATCATGCACTGATAAATGCACGTGGTGGTAAGTCTTTCTCTGCTTCATTCATTACCTCAGTATATTCCTATTGTGTTTGTGGCCCATGACATTTGGCAAGCCAAGCTCGGTATGCCTTTGGCTGTGCGAATTAAGTCAAGAGGATGCGTCTTTCGTTTGGATATGAGCACCACGAAGGTGAAAGTACGACTTTGCTCATTTAAAGGTGCCTCGTCATTTTGAACCATGGTCAGGTGAGGAGGCCACACCTGATCTGGCACCCTACTCTCCCCATCCACGCCACACCAGCGGAAGGACTTTGGACGTCACAGATGAACGTGGACACGTCCCCAACCCACGGAGCTCCAGCAACCCAGTGAAGGAGAGTTCACCATGGTCATCCTCTCAACCACTGCCTGCGGCGAATAATGCTTCACTTTGCTGAGCTTACAGGAAGCGGCGTAAAGCTACTGAGCCACTGGAGCTCATATTCCTATTGTAATTAGTGTGCAGTACCAAACTGGCACAACCACTCAAAAATTTATTAAATAAACCACTGCTCATTTTGGTAATAATATTAAAAATCTCCATTGATGTAGGGGTCTCCTACTTGATCTTTTCTTATGAATGATGAGGAATCTCACTCAGGAACTCAAACCAGCAGCATTCTCCCCCGCTCCTGGTAGGACCTAACTCAGGCTAGGTACAGGGAAGCATGCAGTTGCAAGGACACGTAGACATATCACGTGGTGGTGATGCAATCTATCTATCTATCTATCTATCTATCTATCTATCTATCTATCTATCTATATATATATATATATATATATATATATATATATATATATATATATATATATATATATATATATATATATATATATATATATATATAAACTTACTGGGATGTAATACGCCGAACAATTTCAAATAGTAGCTTTCAGAAGTTAGAGTATCGCTATTAATTATCAAATATATAAAGTAATTGCTTTTGTTTTTATTACTTTTCTTGATATATTGTTGCGAAATGCTCGCTATAGTCTTTCTGTAAAGCTTGTATTCATATTCTGGCATACTTAGAAAAACGCAAAAGAAAAAACAAGTGTTAGACTTAGCAAAAATCCTGTATTCGATGATATTTGGCAAACAAATTTGCAACAAAGTAAGGTTTTTTTTGGGGGGGGGTAGCGCTTATTTCAAAAGTGTGTGCGTTGCAAGCATTTGTTCTAAGTTCACATGCACAATAGTGGTTAAGAAAAGATATAAAAAGTGCTTTGTAAATATATACCATTCTAGGGCTACTTAAGGAAGTGATTCAAGGAAGAAATTGAGAAGTCTTATGGAGCTAATCAGAGTGATGAAAATAGAGAGGAATTTCTCAGAGAAAGAAGCTGGTAACGAAGAGCGGAATGCTAAAAAGTTGGAAGAGAAGTATAAAAAGTTGTTGTTGCTGTCCTTTATTTGGGGTGTTTTCATTTTGGGGTGCGCTGCTCCACTTTTATAACTGAACCCTATTTTGGTGTGGAGCTCGACTTCCTCAGTACATACATGCCATAAGTACCTGTTTATAGGGTAGGCAACTTTTTATACATGGACAGGACAAAGACAGGATAGATAGACAGTAGGTAAATCCATGACCGATCCGGGATTCAATTCTAGGACCAACCTATCCGTAGTCAGGCAAGTTGACCACTAGATAAGTTGAGTGGCGTAAGAAAAGTTAAAAAAAGAAATAAAAGATAAGCTTCAAGGACAATTGTAACAAATTGAAAATTAAATGTACTTAGAAAAAAAAAACAGTAAAAATATTCTGAAATCTGCTAAGAGTAACTGAACTTAAATTTTAAGATATTGAGGAAAAATTCAGAAAGTTCCAAATAGAAATAATTGTTTTAAAAGGAAACACGATCGCATTCTCACGAGGATATGATAATAATCCTGATTTCTTTATATCTAACTGATTCTGTACCATCCTTGAACGAGAAACTTCCAAACCTGAGTATGCAAATTAGTTTTCAACCATAAGGAAAACTAATAAGATAATTATGATATATGGGCTGACCGATTGGCTGAGTGGTTAGCGTTCCTGACTACTGAGCTATTGGTCTCAAGTTCGAATCCCAGTTCGGGCATGGATGTATCATTCCTTCTCTGTTCTCTCTGTCCTTTCTTCTGTGTTTTTGTATAAATGTGGCCCGCCCTATAAACGTGTTTGTGGTGGTATGGCGCGGGCAACGCTACTCGCCTTCGTGACTTGGTTTACAGGTGCCCGCTGGATAACGACAAATGAGTAGCAGTTTCTTGCCTTGTTGTGGCATAGGGTTCAGTCACCCTTGTGTGCCCGCCATTGCATAAAAAAAATTATGATTTATGTTAAAGAACTATTTTAGGCTTTTTAAATTGCTCTCGTATGTTTTCTCATCATCTTTCGATGAAAAATACATTGAAAAATTTATAACAATATCCCTAAAATTACTTCAGTAAGAGGAAGGTTCTACAAGTCCTTGCATTGAAGGCTGGACTTTTAGTACGCCAATTTATTCAGTCTACTTTTCGGAAATGCCTAAAAATCTGACACACTCATTTTATCAATGTTTTCAAGGATTCAGAGATTGCAAAAATGAAAGATAAAAATTGCACTTTGGTCTCCTCTATGAGGTTCTAGTAGAGGTTACAGGCAACTGAAAAAGACCATTTCACTGTCAATATATCCACAATAGAAGATTCAAGTTTTTTCAATATCAAGTTAGAACAAAATTCAGTAAAAAACAAGAATGTTTCTTGGAAATTACACAAGAAGCAAGTCAAATAAAGGAATTCTGAGCTAAGCAAACATTCTCACCTGAATTATTAGGCGAGATAAAAAAAATCACTATAAAAATAATGTCAGAGCTAAGAAATTTCGAATAATTTTAAATTTAAATTAAAAGCTCCAATATAATAACTTTTTTCTCCTGTAAATTGTTAGTTAATAAATGGTCAATATTATCAATTTTTAAACTTTTTTAATGGCACCAAGAAGCACTTATGAAATGTTCAATAAAAATTACCTAAACTTTAATTCTATATATGTTAAATTTTATTAAGGGAAAAAAACTGATAACTTAGCAGATTTTTGATTAAGTAGCAAATTTTAGAAGTGTGAAAGAATCATTTATTATTCTATATGTTGTTTCCTATTTCTCTTTTTTTATGGTTTAGTGTATCTTCTGCAGGCAATTCAACTGCAGTTGTAAAATATTACATTCAAATCTCTAAGAAAGGGAATATTGTGCGCAGTGTTTCTCTTCATTCAAAAAAGAAATATGTACAATCACATCTTTCTAAGTAAGACTGCTGTAAATGAGATCTAACAGCAAAGTTGATTAAATGATTATTGATAACATATTGATTATACTATAATATTCAAATCTTAATAATGACATATGATATCAAATTTTAAAATTAAGTTAAAACTAATTGAGGTCCGTTACTTCTTTCTTTCTAAAGTGTAACTTTGCATTACTTAATTACATTTTGTAAGTAACTGTATTATTACGTGTTGTAATGGTTGTATCTTAACATTTTAGAGACGTATTAAAATGTTTTGGCAGCACTCACAAGATTGTAAGATTCATTAGATTTTTCTATGCAGCTCTTAACAATAACGGATGGAAATATAATATGAATCTAAAGATTCGAGATAATGCGAAGAATGTATTGGGTGAAATTAAAAGTTTGATTACTAAGTATATTAAGCATGTTATATGTCTATAAATTTTCGTGAAACATGTGAAGAAAGCTTACTGAATTCCACATGAAAACAAAATACTTTGCTAATGCTGTGGCGCCATCTGTTGGGACAAACCAGACTAATTCAGAATTCCGTGTTAGATTATAGATTATTGATGAAATTAAGATACGATTTTGTACTATTTAGTTACATTTCATTGCATTTAATTTTCCCGTTAATTTCAACTTTATAACTCTAATTGTAGTTTGCATATTTAATTTCATCCATAAACTTTTTTGATGAAAATTATAATTAATTTAATATTTGATGTTAATTGACTTCTTCAGTAAAATAATTTTATATTATTAAATATGGAAAAATAATTTCTAAGAAATCTGTTTCCAATAATTACATATAAAATTTCCCAGCAGTACGTTTCTTTGAAGTATTGATATAATTTTTCCATGTAAGTATGTATTAAATGAATAAAATTTACATAGATGCATATCACTCTTATCATTTTCCTGAAAACGAAAGTTCTTGTCAAGAAAGATTAGTGTAGTTATTTTATATATATTTCTAAATAATAATAATTTTCCTTACCTTAATTTGCCGAGTTTCCAGAATCAATTTATGATAGTTAAAATTCTGAATAAACAATCAATCAAAATTAATGTATTTTGCATTATCATATATCAAGCAACTGATTACGAAAAAAGTATATGATTAAACGTTTTATTCATGTTTATATTACTTTTGTAGCTCTAATTATCCTTCAAGAAAATTCAAAACAATTTCAATTGCGTAAATTCCATCTCTGAATAAAAGGCATAAGATTTAGAATTTTCCTATTTCCGTCTTTTTCGATAATGGTTTTACAAATGAAATAATTAATGTATCTGAGTAAGTATTTGTTATTTTTGAATCTTTTTTTACAACAAACTTTCTTCGTACAATTTCAAATAAAAACTTCCTTTTTATTGAAAATAAAAAAAAAACTAGTTTAAAATCAAATTTTTATTTGTTTAGTTACATTCGACTAAGTAAACAATAATTTTTTCTATTAAAAATGTTTAGCTTTTTAATATAATTTATAGATTATTTAACACATTTTTATGTTTAACCAATATTTGAAATATATGGATTTTTAAAATTTTATATTCATTTATTTTTGTCTTTATAGTTTACAATAAAATCATGATAATAATAAAATAAATACTACTGGTGAAATTTACTTTGAATTTTTGTAATGAACGTTTGGTAAGAAATCAGCAATAGAATTATAGAATCAAATATATTCAAAACAATTAAATAATGTGTCTACTGAACTTTAATTACTTAAAATGCAGTACAACACTCGAATGAACGATTGTTTCTCTAGTTATCTTGATGTTTTAATTTTTACTTGATTTACTTTTAATAAATGTCTTATTGATTGTAAAACAATAAGCTTCTTAGTTATTCTCAAATAAAAAATAATCACTTTATTTTGTATAATAAATAAAAATTTTATAATGCATTTCTCTTTCTATAAAATATTAGAGAACCAACGAATACAATGAATGAATTGACAGAAGAATTACTTTCAAAATACATATTTCTTATTCAGAATTTAAACTAATTTTATTATTATTTTACTTATTTCTCAGTTGCCATTTTAAAAGTTTCCAAATAATGCCTTGTGTTTTTGTAATGATTCAATAAAAAATTTGTTGTAAAACAAAGTAAAATTTCAATAAAAAATCACAGTTAAATATACATTAAAAATTAATTTTTAAGGAATATTAAACAATAACGTCTATTATCACAATTAATGGATAAAATTACTATGAAAAATGCTTATGAATCCGTACGTTTCATATCAAGCTACATTTCCTTTACTAAGTCTTCGAATTGTTTGAAAATATTTATAAGTTGATTACCTTGATTTATCCAAGTTTCATGAGTTCAGTATCTATGTAACTATTCAATTGTTTTCCAAAATTTCGTAAGAATATTTTTTTTTGGAAATAGCGGTGTATAATCAAAAGAAAATAGACTGAGCATATACTGGAATACAAGAGCAGGTATCAAGATATATTTGGTTAAGAAGAGATATTTGATGTTAATCATGGAACAGACGAATTTTATAATTTGTTCAAAATTGCTTTTACTCATCATCATTCATGGCGCGCCAGCTCAGGATGGGCCAAGACCTTCTGAACAAGTTTCTTCCAGCCACCTCTACTGGCAGCCAAACTCCTCCAATTTTTTGTTCCAAGGACCCTACAGTCTTCTTCGACTGCATCCACCCATCTCAGCTTTGGTCTTCTTCTTCTTCTTCCGCTCATGGGTTTTGCAAAAAAAAAAAAAATTCCCTTTAGTGTTTTATTGTCCTTCATTCTAATAACATGTCCAACCCAATTGAGACAGCTTACTTTAATGTGATATACAACGTCTGGCATTGTACACTCGGTAGATTTCTGTATTGTATCTTCTGCGCCAGACACCGTTTTCCTTCGTACCTCCAAAGAAACTTCTTAAAATCCTGCGTTCAAATAGGCCCAAAAGCTTCCTTTCTCTTACAGTCAATGTCCAAGTTTCCGAGGCATGGGTCAAAACGGGACGGATAAGCGTTCTATAGATCTGTAACTTAGTTTTTCGTGATAAAAATTTAGTTTTTTATACATGTCTTAGGCCAAAAAAGGCTTTGTTAGCTACAGTTAAACATCCTCTTACCTCTGGGAGAATGTCATTATTTTTGTTAACCATTGAGCCAAGATAGATAAATTCATCAACTGTTTCAAATTTATAATCACCAATGAGTAGATGAGTAGCTTTTACTGCTCAGCAAAATAATGAAGAATTTCAGAGTAAATGAATTTAAATTTCTTTGTTTCGTTTATTGACGTTTTTTACTTCATTCATTAAACTATACATTGTTTTATGCATTCCCATTCAATATTCACAAAAAAATTGCAACCCGTTTTGCTAAATTTGGATATTTATGGAATACATCTGACCAGAATATTGTTAATGAAATTGTTCTAAATGTGTCTTCTATTCAATATGCCTAATCAATATGTATGTATTCTATTCAATATGTATGTATTAATGTGTCTATCTGAATTCAATTCAATCAAATTTTCATAATCCACGGAATGAAGTCCTTTCGGTTTTTCTTCTGTTTTAAAAGTTATTTTGTACAAAGCAATTATCTTGATTTTCTAGTTTTGGGAAATAATCACTGAATAATTTATGTAAAGATTTGTTTTTATACCATCATATGGATTTCAGTACTTGAATCTACTTCAGATTCTTGGAGAAAAGCACCAGGAAACATTCGAAGTTAATTTGCTCCACAGCTGAAATCCAATATTGTATTTTCCTTGAAAAGGCAACATTTATTTCTTTCAATAAGTTGACTTGTTTTCCTTGCAGAGACAAACATTATTTGTTCAATTTTCTAAATATTCCTCAAGGTATGCAAGTGCAGATAGCCAAACCGTATTATTTAATCTGTCTGATAGTTCAAATTTATGACCAATAAAATAAACCATCTGTTCCTTTCGCAATTCATATTTTCGCTCAGGCATATTATCAAGCTATAATCATCTAACTTTCGTATGAAGAAGTTAAGCTTTGTGAAGACTACCCATATCTTTCAACATGGATTTGTTAATACGTGATTGCAAGGGTTGAATTTTGATAAAATTAATAATCTTCACGGCTTCGTGTAGAACTGATTTAAATGTCACCAAAATCCTTTTTGTTACTAATGCAATGACTACTCTTGCAGTTTTTTGCAACATTTTTAAACTTTGCTACAGCACCACTAGCTTTTCCTGTGCTTGCTTTTGCTCCATTGCTGCATATTTCGATACAGTTTCCCGAGTTAATTTCATGCGTTGTCATAAAATTATAGGAATTCAGTTAAATATTTTCTCCACCGTGGGGTTAATGTTTACACTTTCATATAAAAGCAAATAAATTTTTTATTGAAATCATACCGAACGAAAACAAGCCATAATTGCTAATCCAGCAACATGTGTGGACTCATCTAGTTGTAACACATAAGTGTTACACGCCTGCAACAGTGAAATAAGTTATATTTCAATGTCATGAGGAATATCGTTCATACGTTTTTTTACAAAATTGTTAGTGTGAGATTCCAACTTGTTCATTATACCTTCAATACACACGAAATGATATCTTAAACACAGGATTTATCAAGTGATTCGTTAATAACATGTTGCTCGCCTAAACCGCTTTCGTTAGCTTTGATTAGCTGTTTTAAATTTTTTTACCATAAAAACCTTGCCTTTATGACTTAAAAATATAATTGCCTTTATTTGTTAGGTGACATTTTTCTAAATGCCTCAGTAGTTTTGCTGGTACTAAGAAGCTGTTAGCCAATTTTTTGTTGCAAAGCAAACGAACAGCACCTGAAGCCTCCTCGACCCCAGTACTAGTAAATCCAAACGACAGCTAACTAATATCATATTTACGGCTTTTGGTTGACACCACTTGCCAAAAATTGGAAGATGAGGTTGTAGCTAAACGGAACTGGAAGTCGATGGTATTGCAGGTTCCAAAATGCCTGTCTCTATAGATTCCAGAATTTCTGAATTACTTCTAACAACTTCAGTTTTCTTTAACTACCTATTTTCTATTCATTATAAGAGCAAATATTTATGTTTAAGATATCACGGCATTTCTTTTGATATTGATACTTTATTTATGACCTGAATTACAGTTATTGTTGATAATACAAGGATACAATAGCATTAGCGCAAATGGATGATTAACCGACTTACAAATTACACCCCCTAACAGTCTTTCGGTGTATCCTTCCACCCATGCATTTCTACCGGAAATCGTGTGAAAAAGTTCCGTTTTTGTTTAGGTTTTTTCAATAATCTGCAGTTTTTTATTTTTTAACATTAACTTTATTCTTCTAGTCAGTAATCTCATGATTACTAAGAAAAAAAAAATAAAAGCCAGCTTTACATGGAACAGCTTGTGCGGTTATAAGAAGTAAATGGACATGGACAATCGCCAAAGCAGCAACCCGGAAAAGAAGTTTGAAATATTGCTACCTATTTGTACCATTGAAAGTTAGATCCCGTTGGAACATCCTTACGCCAATATATTGCACAAAAAATTATTCTAACTTTAGGGTTAGATTGTAAACTTACCTTGGAAAATGTGAATATATTAAACACCACACTTGTTTTTTAATCAGATAAATTTGTCACCAGGTACCATTAAATTTATTTGTGGAACTCACTTAAGGAACTATTCGGCTAGAATTTATCTGGCACGTGACGGTGCAGATATTTATGAAGGAATCATATTTGCAGTTGGAGCTGAAATTTTATGGTTAATATTTTATTGGGAGTTTACACATATATTAATTATATTTTTCTGTAGTTCCTGTTAGTTTAATTATCTCCATAATTATTAATATTACTTTGAAGGTATTTATGCTACATGATTTAAAATTAGCTAAGCATAAATACTCGCGCATTTCAGAATAATAGAATTGCATATTTATTTATTTTTTAATATTTTTTATAAGTATACAAGAAAAAATATCCCGGATATTGGAAATATATCTTAAAAATTATCGAAAATTCCTTGAATTTTATTTGAAAAATCTGTTATTCGAATCAAATTTGAAAAAAAAGGAAAATTAAAATTATCTTGACAGAATACTTAAAGCATCAAATGTTTTCAATGAAAAATGAAAAATATACTAAGAAACTAAATTTTAGATTAAAAAGTTGTAAAAAACCTAGAAAACAATTTTTTAAATATCATTTAAGAGCAAAAATATTCAAATTCCAATAATAACGTTAAAATAAAGACTTAAAAAAATGTAATAAAAAATTGTGAGATTATACTGCAACATAGTTAAACAGAAATTTAGTGTGAACAATTTTCACTTCTTACCATTGAGATTAAAAAGAAGTTTTTTTTGGTAACTTTTAAAAATTATTAGAAGCGAAATTCCAAAATATGATAAATGTTGGATAGCGGTGAAAAAATGCACACAATGGGCAACAAAGTTGAAAACTATGTGTTTCGCATGTTAACACAAACAGTTGTTACTAATGACACTTGGACAAGCCAAGCTCGCTATGCTTTGGCTAGGCAAATTTAAGTCAATTGAGAGCATCTTTCGTTTTAATCAGAGCAAAATGAGGGTGACAGTACGACTTTGCTCTACACATATGCTATAGGTACCCGTTTATAGGGTAGGCAACCATTCACTCCACATCCATTCAAGGAAAGGACAAAGAGAGGATAGAGAGAGAAAGTACATCCATGCCCAAACCGGGATTCAAACCCAGGACCTCCTTATCCACAGTCAGGCACGCTTATCACTAGACAAGTTGGGCGGCACACAAGCAGTAAAAGTCATGTAAGCATTCTGGCAAACATTTTTCAGTTTTTCGAATGTAAATCATTTATTCCGTTTAATAACAATTTAATATTCTTCAGAAAATGTAGAAATTTTCATTATATTGAGAACTCGAAATGAGATGAGAAAAATAACAAATTAGAAAAATAAGCACCAAAATTTCTTTGAATCTCTATAAAGTAAAAAAAAATTACCATGTTTGTTTTGGATCTTTTATTTAAAAAGGAAAAAAAAAAAAAACTTTTGACTTAAAAAACTCCTCATGAATTAACGCTCTCAACCCTAATGATATTTCTGTGGGAATATTTTTAACTGTCAACAATACACACGAAATTTATTCCTCTGTTATTTGGAAACAACATTTAATAGCTTTTCTCTGTCTATCTCCTCGTTCTCTTTCTTCCCCTTTCTCCATAATTCTCAGGATTTTTTTGCACAGGTTTATGTGCTTAAATATGATAATTTAATTTTATTGAAGTTCTAAAATCAATACATGTGTACTTAAGTTAGATTTGGTTACAAATCAAATGCTATTAACTAAAATCAAAACAAATCTATAATATTAAATAATGAAAAATATATGACGTCAAAATCTATATTATGAAAAGACAATAATAATGACAATAAACCCATATTAAAAAATATAAAAAGGCTGGTTTAAGAATTATACTAAAAAAGAATTTAATATTAAGAGTTTCAATTATAAAAAGTAAGCTGCTGAATTTAACAACACTCCACAAAAGAGAGTAAGACGCTAAATTTAACAACACACGCCATAAGATAAATTTAAGACACTATCCTATGGCGGAATTAAGTGACAAATGCATTACTTTTGTAGCCATTTCCGCCATAGGATATTTAAAGTGCTGAGTAGGACTCACCTATTAAAAATAAAGAGAATTATATAACTTACGCTTTCCAAACTTTAAAAGGAAAATTTTCTAGAAATCTCTGACGATTTCTTTGTCGCCACGAGGAGGAGGAGTGAAAAGAATTCGAGTTATGTGAAGCATTTCACAATCCAGGACATCTTTTGTTTGTGCTCAAGATATCTCAAACTAAAAACTATATAAGGAACTGAAGAAGGGGTATGTCATTCTCTAGATTAAACTGGTAATCTGAAAAACAATTTCAAATTATACAATAAAATAAAGAAAGTTTAAATTAACATTTTCCTTAAAAAAAGTCATTTAAATGTAATTATATTTAATATAACTGTGTAAAATATTTTAAAACATTGAAATTTTATGTCCAAGCATTAATATTAAATAATATACTCTATTATTGGACCAATTCATAATAAGAAGCTCATTATAGAATAAATTAATCCATGCCTTAGTTAATTCATCTACGGGGAATAATTAATTGAGGAATTAATATAAGATTTTGAGATAACTGATAAACTGCATTTTCATTGCTGAAAACTTTAAAGCTTGGTATATGTTTTAGTTAACAATGTCCGTTTCAATTTTAATCATCAGAGTGGGATACCAATAGTTTGATTCTCAGCTCTGTAAGATCAATTTGTGAAAATCACAATAATTAAAAGTCAGCTAACATATTTTTTTCGATACATATAGAATTATAAACAAAACTAAAATGACGAAAACTTTATTAGTTACCTCGTGTAATTTTGACTGCTCTCTATCTCTCTCTCCCTCTGTGTGAGTAGTCAAAATATATACATATATATATGTAGACCACTTTCTCGGTGACCATTTCATTTACCCAAATTCATTGATTTCCAGACATTTCCTTTTTTTCGACATTTCTGGTTTTATGCCTATTTATTACAAATACTTTTACTTAACTTGTTTTACCCATTTTATTAGAATATAGTTATTTAAATGTATTACATGGACTCTAGTTTACCGTCACATTCATTTAAAATAATGTTTAAAATTCAGACTTTAACTTCACTTGAAAATTTAGGAAGTAATAAAATAATACGAGATGTAATCTAAAGACAACATTTAGCATAATTGAAAATATTTTTTTCATTCATAAAAGAGTGCTGTGTGAAAGAAATTTTCTTTTAGTGAAATTTTTCATAAAAAATTCATGTAATTTGTCAGCATGATCTATCTTCAAATAGTACAATAAGAGATGAACATAAGGAGTCAATCTTGAAGTTCTTAATGAGATATATTCTTATGGAGATTCATTAAGATATATATATATATATATATATATATATATATATATATATATATATATATATATATATATATATATATATATATTCAATGAATTTCATAACAATGTTACTACAATTTGTATTGTTTTTAAATATTTTTATTCAAAAATTCAGTTACATGTATAAATTCCTTAGTAATGAAATAATTCTATGTTAATTCGTAAGCACATTATGGTTGAATTTTTGTTATACATACATTGTTATATAATTTGTAGAACCTTTGGTCTGCTTTCTCAGAGGCATTTTATTCAATTACTTCATGTTTGATTGTTATAAGAATGAAATGTGCTCATAAGACCAATAAAACTGAGATGAAAATACCTCTGAGGAAAAATGGTATTGTAGAATATTTTAATCTTGGGAGCAATAAGAAAGTAAACAAAATCATACGAAGTCTCCCTCAAGCATTTTTTCATTCTTTCCCTCATTTCCACGAATTTCTTTTAGAAAGTGAAAATGCTGATTCTGATTTTGCCATAATTAACTTAAAACAGAGGGATAATTTTAAAAATAATGTTCGTACGTTTTCCCATAAATGTTTATTTGAAAGAAAATTCTTAAGAGATTAATTCTTGTCCAAAAATGCTTTGTTTTAATGATCGATCTTTTTACTCATCAAGTAGAATTTGCTTTTATGGTTATCACAGTTCACACTAGTGTTTAACTAATTCAAATTCACCGGTATTTTTTTTATCTGTGAAAGCACAAAAGAATGTAAATAGAAAAAAGTATCTGTTTTGTCAATAAACTAAAGTACTTATTGAAATAATTTGCTCTTAAATTTTATATTTGAAAAATCAGTGTTTCTTAGAGATATGAAACTATATTATGTTGCAAGAAAGAATGCAAAAGTCGTGTTTCTAAGTTTATTTCATTTGTATTATGAAAGTACGTAAGACATGTTGGCTGTGATTGAGTTATGAAACAAGCAAATGATAAAAAATACTTCTCGCTTTGTAACTCAATAGATGTTTATTTTCAAAGAATATTTAAATTTATAAATAATTTAAAATTTTATTGACATTTGATTTAAGACTTTGGTATAACTTCATAAATATTTTCTATAATCTTTGAAAGTATTGTGCGGTCACGTATTGTGATTACTTGTTGACCCTTTTAATGTCTTGCATGTCTTTAAAGAAAAACTTAATTTCTTATAAGACTAGATCAAATATTGAGTAAGAAATATAGGATTGGTTAGGCTATCGGCCATCCTTCCGGAAGGAAGAGGCTCGATTCCCAATGATACCAAAGACCCACCGAATCCATGCGATGTACGTGATCGTTAAATCTGTGGAATCGAAAGTCCTGTGGTCGGTCGTTGAGCATTTATTATGGGTGTTATGGTCTAAAATAAATTTCCTGCTCCTTCAGATCAATGTTAAACTTAAGGAAGTTAATTCTCTGGTGGTGCCATCTATCGGAAAAGCTTATAGCAAGGTCGTACTTTCACTTTCGTGTGGTAATTTTAATAAACGAAAGACACACCCTACTGACTTAAACTCTCATAAACCAAGGCATAGCGAGCTTGGCTTGTTCAAGTATTATAAGTAAAAACAACTACAGGAATAATTCATAAATTTAATCAGGGCTATAATTAATATTTAAAGTTTCTCATAAAATGCAAAACTATTAGTTACTGATATCATTGATATCCATGCGTAAAGCACAAAATATTTATATGGCATTCAGTAATTAAATTTATTGGACACACACAAATGTAAGCGTTTTCATTCTTATTCTGTTGGAAAGAAGAAAAAAGTATGGTTACGAAATAATACTTCGCTTTTGACATATTCATTATCGAAAGCATAATTTTAATTGATTTGTTTAATTTTAGGAAAAAAGTAAGAAGAAATAAAGCAAGCAAAACGTTTACTTTGAAATCATTTTTTCTCGTTTATGATTCTAATCAATTAATTAGCATCATAATTTTGATGTTTATTATGTATTCAAGTTTTTATATTTTTAATTATTTTTGCCCAAATGATGTGTAAATAGATTAATTACTCTCTCCTTTTGTAATTATTACTATAGTATTTAAGTACTTTAGACATTAACTTTTTTATTAATAAGTCTTTAATCAAAAATATAAACTGCTGCAGTAATTGTATTTTAAAAAGAGTATTTACTTTGACTATTAACGACTTGTTTTATCTTTTGAAAGAGGTGTTGTTTTAATCCACTTTTTTTTGGAAATTTTTCAAGAACATTCCCTATTTTTCTACGTAAATTGTTTACGGAAAGTAAACAGTATATTTGGGATTCGAAAGGGATTGTTAATTTTTTCAACTTGTTGAACTTTAATCTTTCTTAATAACTATTTTATTCATGCTTAATATTAATTATTCAAAATTTTTTATCAATATTTATAGTTCTCTTTTGTATGTAAATACTGCTTTTAACTGCTATTAAAAATGTTCAATTTAAGGCATTTTATCAATTTTAAAATGGAAAATAATGAAAATTACTTTTCCACAAGTTATTTTTGATTGCATTATTTTCATGGTCATATTTTTATTTCATATGCATATTTATCAAAATTCTGAAGATAAAACAATTAATTTAAGGCAAAATGGTATAAAATTATATAAAATTTAATATAACGTGATTTTTTTACAATAACTTTGGTATTTCATGGAAAATAGGATGAATATTGGTAGTAATATATTTGTGAATGTTTAATAAATAGTTGAAAATGAAACAAGAAGGTAAAATTTATATCAAGTAAATGAAGGCTTTATGATTCTTTTTAATTTATTAAGTATAATTATCCACTTGTCAAGTAAATTTATACCTGTGTTCAAAAGTGTATGAGAATTTGAAACATATTAAGTTTATATATTGTACTCGTTTGTTTTAAAATATTAGATTTACATTTTTTAATAATGATAGATAAATATTATAAAAATTTTTAACATAAAAAATGTATATTCCATGTTTTTTTAAAACCTCTGCGTTAAAAAGTGACTGATATAATCATCGATTTTTGACAAAATTTGTAAATATGGTCATCATTGCAGCAAAGACGGAAATTTAATTATGTATCACAAAAGGGAACATTTAATAGTTGCTCTAAAATTATTAAATATAAAAAAGAAATATATTTTTTATCCATTTTAAAAGAAAAAAGATAGTTTTTCTGTTGTTGTAAGGATTTAATTAAGGATAAAACTAAGTTTTTTTCATTAACATAAGTATTTTAATTAGTATATAAGAAATACTTTTTTATTAACTTCATAATGTGTTGTTTTTCTATGATGTTTTTCATTTTTAAAGTCACTGATAACATTTCCACTTACTGTGTAAATAGGTTACATAAGAAATTTAATGCATAATTATTACGATACATTTATTAAAGTACTCGTTTTTATTACAGTGGTGTATAGATGTTATAAATAGTAATAAAGATATAAATTAAAATTGAATTAATTCTTTTAACTATGATTACACTCAATTAAACTTATATGTTACCACTTTCATATTAGCAATTTAAAATAAACAGGAAAATTTTAAATACAATGTAATGGAAATTTAAATGAGCTTGATAACATGTGTTTTCATCTGCAAAACATTTTTACAGACATTATTTTCCAGTGAAGTTTAAGCTGCATTTTCATGGAAAGTAACAAAGAAAAGTAATAATTCACAGCTTTAATATTATCAAATCTATAATTTTCTCATAATTTATAGTTAATATTTATATATTCTTGTTTATTCATAAAATAATAAAATGCAAAAATGCTGTAATTAGTTTTTTTGCTCAAAAAATACATTGACTACAGGAAAAGTGTAATATCTTTCTCAAAAAAAATAAAAAAAGATTTTCATAACATTTGGATTTCTTAGAAATATTTTTAAAATATTTGTTTCTTTAAATTTAAAATATGAATAAAAATAAATTCTTGTGTAAAATAATTTTTATTTATCTTATACTTGTAATATAAAAAGTCTCTGTTGTAATTTGGAAAATGGAATTTTTTTATGATTGACAATTATCAAAAAATATAAACAATAATAGCACTGAGTTTATGTGCCGTATTTCATAATTACCATAAATTATAATTTAAAATTAGCCAAAAATTAAAACATAACAATAATGTTATTATTAAATGAGGATATAACGAAATAAGTACAATTTCTTGGTTTTAATAATGAAATTAGGAGCTAGTATAAGATGGTTTTGATGTCCAGTTTCTTAGTGGCAGCGTTTTACGCTCTTAAAGCACAGGACAGAGGTTTGATTATCGAGCTGCTCAAGGTGGACTCAGCCTTTTATCCTCTCAGTGGGTCGATAAACTGAGTACCAAGCATGCTTGGGAGCTAAACACTGGGGATTTCACGTTAGGTTGACCACCTAATCGGGATATATGCTTTGCACCCCAGAGCCTCTCGGTCCAGAAAACAGAGATGGGCACAATAGGTCCTGGCCCACATCAACTGAACCATATTTTGGTCTGGAGTCCGACTTCATCAGTACACACATACCATAGGGACCCGTTTATAGGATAGGCAACCATTCACACCTCATTCATACAAGAAAGGATAAAGACAGGATAGATAGAGAGAGAAAGTACAAACATGCCTGAACCGGGATTCGAAGCCAGGACCTCCTTATCCGCAGTCAGACACGCTGACCACTAGACAAGTTGGAAGGCATATTATCTACTACTGCAGTTAATTTATCAATAATCGATTTTATTTGGTTGTCGAAATCACTTGTAATTCTGAGAATCGGTTTTAAGCTGGTTATAATAGAAGAATTTCCTGCAAATATAAAAAGATTTTAATAGCTAACACAGTGTCACTTTTCCACAGTTTATGTTTCCTTCGATTATATTTATCATCATTCACAAAAATAAATTTATTATATCTTACTTGATGATTAAAAGTTCATAGTTTTCCAGCAGTTACAACCAATAATATGAGGGGAGTTTGAGAATTTTATAATTTACTGATATGTAATCCCCTGTTTCTTTAATTTTACCTAAATACCAAACACTAATACTGATTTAATTGAGAGCTTTCATTAAAGTTTGTGATTAATGCAAACCTAATTGATATGAATTTTACGTTTTTTTGCTTTCTAATTTGAATCCAGAGTATCTCTTTACAATGATTCTCTGATCAAGGATTGGATTATAAAAGAAAAAAATTATCCCTTTACTGTGAATAAAGTATCTAAAGCTGAATTCTAAACAGTTATCCTGATAATGATGTTTTTTTTTTTATCTTGATTGAACCATAAATTTCACAGTGTGATAAAAAAAAACATAAATGTAGTATTCATTTTAAAAAATGGAAATAAATTCTTATTTGACGAATTTTTCCAAAAAATAAAAAAAAACAAAAAACTATTTATTCTACATATACTTTATTTTAATCATGAATTGAAATTATATATCCTTTACATGTCTGTTATGTTTATAATTTATGAAACAAGGAGATATGGTACAGATGCCGTATAATTCAAGATGTCAAATTTTGAGCTTGAGGAAAATTTGGCGAATTTTCTTGTTTATCTGGCAACCTGGTTTTTATTACGTCATAGTGACGGACACCTGTAAGAATTATGTAGAAGATTCTACATTATTGGAATCCTAGTATTTATATATACGTCATGTAGTAATGTCACAACATGTCATCTTAGCAACATTACACAGTCACCAAAAAATCAGAATTTGGCATTCTAGACTATACGGCATCTATGCCCGAGATTTCATGGCAATTGAAAGAAAGTTTTTCAAATTGACAGCTATAATGGAAGTTATTTATTTCTGAACATTGCTTCAGAAACCGAGATCCCGACACTATACACAATCACAAGAAAAAGTATGCGTTTAAAATATTGTAAGAAAAAGAATTCACGGCTACTAACATGACTTTTAAAGTTACTTACAGTGATGCACGGAAGTCAGCATACACCTTTCAAAATTACCAGAAACTTATTTATTTCAAATATTTACATAAAAATTGAATTCAATTTAGCTTAAATTGATTAGAAACAAAAAAATTGATGAGCAAAAACAGCAGTTTTTTATCATTAGACACAAAATAATATAAAATATTGGAGAATCAGTCATTTCGCAAGTTACAAAAATGAACATACGGGAAAGTATACGTTTGAAATTTCCATATGTTAATATATAGTTGGTCCACCTTTTGAATTTGAAACAGCTCTCATACGATTAGACATTGAATATATCAGTCCTTTGGTTACAGTGCGGGGAATTTTTTGCCATTCTTCAAGCAATGCCTTTTTAAGATCGTCTTTGCTTTTAATTTGCATTTTTCTGATACTTCTGTCCAGTTTATACCATAAATTTTCGATGGGATTAAAGTCAGGGCTTTGAGGAGGGAAGTGCAGGTGTCTTGGAGTGTTGGACAACAGCCATTCCTTGACATCTCCTGCTGTGCGCTTTGGATCCTGATCTTGTTGGAATATCCAGTCATTTCCCATGCCTAATTTTCTCACTGATTGCTTCAAATTGTTTTAAAATATATTCAAATATGCAAAACAATCCATAGTGGTTTTTATAAAGACTAAATTGCCAACACCTGAAGCTGAAAAACAGCCCCAAACCATCACTGAACCTCCGCAATGTTTTACTGAAGGAATCAGATTCTTCAATTCTAACTCTGTTCCGGGTTTTCGCCAAACGTTTTGGTTACTATCTCAGCCAAAAATGTTAAATTTAGATTCGTCTGTAAAAATAACTTTGCTCCAGCTAATCGAAATTATTGTTTTCATGAAGATGCGCAAATGCTAATCTTTTGTCTCTATTGACTTTACTAATGGGAGGTTTTTTGCGAGGAATTCTGTTATTATATACTTCTTCTATCAAGGTTCTTCTAGCATATTCTGGATAGATATAAGTTTCTTTAATATTTTCCAGATGTTTGGCAATGCCTACTGCAGTAGTTTTCGGATTATTACGAATTGTTCGAAGGATTTTTCTTTTATCTCTACTGGTCAATTTTGGTGATCTAACAGTACGAGGCGAGTTCCGTAGTTTTTGTCAAATTATATTTCCTTATTATTCCTTGCATTGTAGCTTTACTTCTACCTATAATTTAACTTATTTGGTTGAGTGATTTTGCCTCATTTTAAAAATTTAATAACCAGTTCTCTGATTTCTAAAGATGTTTCAGTTCTTTTATAGTTGCCATTTTAAAATTAATAAAATAAATTTCAAAAATATCCTCTAATGCTTATATAAAACAAGGCACAATTCTTACAAATATGTTAAGACAGTAAAAAGCTGGCCAAATACCTGCAACAATCTATTTAAACCGAACTGTATGCTCACTTTTGTGAATTTGAAAAACACATATTATTAATTTAATCCGAAAATGGTTATGATAATCTTAAACTGTTTGATGTCTATTAGACAAATAATGATTCAAATGGTTACTGGTAGCTATACGAATGAGAAAAAGAAATTTATTTGTATTTTATTTCAAAAAATAGGAAAATTTGCAAGTGTATGCTGACTTTCGTGTATCACTGTATGTTGAAACTATAATCCCTCGCAATGGATGCTTATTGCGATACAGTTGACTTAGTGTCTGGGTAAATCCATTTACGAATTACGTTTTTTGGGATGCGGGTGGTACTTTCGGAAACACACACTACAGAGAATATGGTAACTAATATAGATAAAAATTTTTTTTCTAAATATTTCAATCCTATCTCTAGATTATATAAAAAGTAAATGTGATCTTATTATCAAAGTTTTAAAATGCGATATATTTATTTAAAGAAGGAAAAATATTTTTATATTTTATAAACAATAACAGATTTATAAATGAGTACATTTGGAGTTTAAAATTTAAGTGAGAAAAAATTGAAAGCAAAAATATTTGAAAATGTTACAGAAAGAAGGCAGGCATATCTTATACCAAATTAAATTGATATTAATTTAAAATTTATAAAAAGAATATAAATTTTGTTACATTAAAATATTATAAAGCAAAAACGATGCATTGTTATACAACTGAAATAAATCTTTATATTAATTCTTAATAGATAGGACTTAAATTTTATTTTTAAATCCAATAATTTATTTTAATTAAAAACATAGATATAAAATTTCCACATTAAGCTTAGAAAACATATATTAATAGTTAATATATAGTTGATTTGAAATGTAGGTCTCTCTCGCTCTCTCTTAGCTCAAATTTGAATGAGTAAAGCAGTTATTTTCAACTCTGAGTTCTGTTGTCGCTACAAAATCGTCTTATATTACACGGCCATGTTTGTGAATATCTCTTTAAGTAAATTACTTCTTCAAATTTTTATTTTCCTGCATGCAATTTTGAACATGTGAAAATCTTGTATGCAGGAGATGTTCCTCTGGTGCGTTTTAATCTTGGGGGAAATACAAAAGGAAAGGAACTTTATTTAAGCGATTTTTCATGAGTAAAACTCTTCCTTTTATGACTTGGAACTTTTCCATTATCTCTCGCATTCCCCTTGCAGAAAGAAGAAACATTCTTATTGATTTCCTCAAAGTTTGCACTCTTCCTTCTTAAGTGATGAGAATTGAATAAATAGAAAGTTAATAACTAACTTTTCTTGACTTTTGAATGTTTATTCTATCATAAATAAATATCGATATTTTATTGCAAAGGATTAATTCTTAATAAAAATGATTTGCACTAAAATATAGTTTTCTGAGCATTAATATATACTACTAAATTTGCTTTTAATTAAATAATAGTTTTTATCATTTAATTCATAAATAGAAAGATATCATTGGATGCTAGAAACTTTTTTTTATAAGGATTCATAAATGGTATCAAGTCGCAAGTTCCTAAATAGAAACTTGTTTTCCTATGACACATGGTCAAGCCAAGCTCGCTTTTGTCTTTGGCAGTGCGAATTAAGTGAATAGGGAGCGTCTTTCGTTTGGATCAGAGCACCACGAAGGTGAAAGTACGACTTGGCTCTTTTTAAAGTACCTCGTCATTTTGAACCACTGTCAGGTGACGAGGCCACACCTGAGCTGACATTCTCCTCTCCACATCCACGCCACACCAGCGGAAGGACTTTGGCCATCACAGATTAACGTGGGCACCTCCCCAACCGACGGAGCTCCAGCAACCCAGTGAAGGAGAGTACACCGTGGTCACCCTCCCAACCACTGCCCGCGGCAAATGATGCTTCACTTTTCTGAGCTTACGGGAAGCGGCGTGAAGTGAAGCTACTGAGCACTGGAGCTCTAAAAAAAAAACTTAAAGTATTCATCTAAAAAGGAAAAATATTGATACGTAATTTATAAAAATTTAAGTAAACTATGAAAATACTTCTAATTACAAAATACAGCTTTTTACTCAGGTGATCACTTTAGTATTTCAAATTATTGGAACAACTTATTTCCAAAATAATTAATGAAAAATATCACTTTGAAAATTTGGCAATTTATAATTTGAGCAAGTATTTTTTTTCACGATCCAGAAAATTTTAGTTTTTCGAAAACTTTATCGCAACCTCATCGCTTTGAGAATGATATTTATCATATATCATTTGGCGTGCATCTTCTCATGTGGTACGTGGTTTCAGGCAGTTGTCCCCTGGAATCCAATTTCAAAAGTAGCCAAAGAACTTTTTTCTAACGCTTTGTGTCGCAGTAAATTTAAAAACACATCAATTTGCACATGTTGTATAATTTAAATGTGACTTCTTGTAAACTTCCAGTAGACAGCAAGTGATAATATCTTCTATAATTTTCTTTGCTGACCAACTTGTCTAGGGTTAGCGTGCCTGACTACGGATAAGGAGGCCCTGTGTTTGAATCCCGGTTCGGGCATGGATGTACTTTCTCTCTCTATCTATCTTGTTTTTGTCCTTGCCTTGTATGAATGAGGTGTGAAGGGTTGCCTACCCTATAAACAAGTACCTATGGTATGTGTGTAGAGCAAAGTCGTACTTTCACCTTCATGGTGCTCTGATTAAAACGAAAGACGCTCCCAATCGACTTAATTCGCATTGCATAGCGAGCTTGGCTTGTCCAAATGTCATTAGTAAACAACAACAACAGTAATTTTCTATACTACGTATTGTTATCTGTACTAATTCACAAATTAACAACTTCGTGAATTTTTCATGAATGACTCTATTTTAGTCAGCAAATTTTACAAGTACTCAATTATTGATGAAAATGTAAAGAAAATTTATAAAACTATGGTATTTACTGCATTATTTTAACTACTAAAGTTTTTACAATAACTTCATAACGTACTTGTGCTATTCCTGTAAAAGTATTACGCCATTACTGTTGTATTATGTCGATCTAATAAGACCCAATTTCTATCTTGAATTTATACCCTTTGTTTGTATTCAATTATTCAAAAGATTGCTCCTGAGAAAATATTTCAAGGGTCTTATTTTTTTGAATAATAAAAGCGAAGAAATAAATTAAATTTCCTAATTTTTATTTGTTTATCTGCTTAATATATAGTTGTAAATTCACGAATTAATTCATTTATAATTTGTGATATTTCCTTTATCTTGTTTAAAAACTAAAGTTTTATTTAGTGCAATAAATTTGATTTCTTAATGTAATTTTTTACGCATAATAGTATTAAATATTTTTGAAATACATATGAAATTAAATAATAATCAGTTTTGATTTCATATATAAATACAGTCAAGCATATCTAAATAAAAAATTGCTGCTGTTAAACTAGCAAAAGTTTAAGTCAACTTGGAATAGTTGGTACGATAGCCAATTGCTTTGAGTGAAATATGAAATTAGGAGAATTCAGTAACACCTATAAGAAATGAGTGCAAAACTAATTAAAGTTATCAACAATCAGATTACACATAGCTTTTTCTCTTAGATATTTCAATGAAACAAATGAGAAGAATTTAAATTATTAAAAAAATTATTTTGTGATTCTTGTTAACAATTAATAAATCTTTCTGTTGCAACATACGCGCGAATAATACTATTTTATTATAAAAAGTGAACAAAATATTTTAAAATTTAGAATCAAAAATTAAGTTTCATTCAAAGCATTTGACAATAACATTAAAAGAGTTTATATTAACTTTTTTAGTTGTAATCTAAGAATAATGAAACCTTTGAGGAGAACAGCATTTTAAAAAAGTAATAAATTTGCTTTTAACATAATTTATGCATTTTTATTTTTTGAAAAATTGAAATATTGTTCCAACATTATACAAATGCAGTCATATAAAGTAATTCCTGCAAAGCAATATTTAGAATTGTTAAGCAAAATGTACTAATGTATATTCGGAAATAAAAGAAGAATAAATTATTTTTCCTGCTTAAATCAACAATCCATATTTATTTTATTTTAGTTGTTGTTTTTCTGAATAAGAATCTATACTTGTTTTTTCTCAAATTAACTAATTAAACAATTGCAACAGAAATTTTTTCAATAAATGACAGTTTCAATAAATTGCAGACGTTTTTATTTCAATCCCGGGAAAAATTCTGTTTGAAAAAACAGAATATAATCATTTTATTTATACAGGTTTTATACTTAAACAAAACATTTTTTATTTAACAAAATATTTTCCACCAAAATTCGTTTTTAAAAGTTAATACATTTCAGAATAAATAGATTTATTATGATTTGAAATTCCTTACAAAAATTCATGTTTAGCAATGATGTTTTCATTTAATTCCGTGTTAAGAGAAATTTGCAAGGATTTCTACTGAAAAATTAAAAAAACAGGAGAGTGATTTCAATTACTTGATTGGATTTTACTCCTTTTCTACAAAATAATCTTTCATTTAAATTCATGAAATAGGAATTTGAATCCATTTTCTTGGAATTTTAATCCGTTAAATTTGTTAAATTGAGAAAATGTAAAAACAGTTTATATTACGGAAAATAAGTCTTTTACCTTGAATTTTGAATCACAAAAATACCCGATAGATCTTCACTTCGTGTGTGTGTGTTCGTCTTACTTAATTGAGAAGAATTTTTATAGTGGAATTCTCTGCTCTTAAATCAAAGTTACGATCTGCGAATGAATTTTATCTGGATGAAATAAAGCTAAAGAATTGATAATTTGTCTTTAAAATATTTGATATTTATATTTAAGATCACACACAGATCATTTCAAAATATTTATTTTTTCTTACCATACGTTGGTTTTCTCATATTTCTACCTGATATTATAAATAGAGAAAAGAATGAAGAATTTTAATAACTAATTTATTTCGAAATAAAGGGAATAATGATGGATTTGTTTTTATATATGAATGGATGAAACAAATGAAATAATTACTATCTTAGGATTAGCATAATGCAAAATAAATGCTACATCTTCATGAATTTTGTGGTCCTAATATACTTTTGAAATCTTGCCAAGTGGATATTATTAAAAACGAATCCTCATTTTTAGCACAATGAGAGTGTGTACTATCAAATTAGCAGATGCTCTTTTAATTTTAAGTGTCTAATCAGAAAGTCTAAAATACTCAAAAAATTTTTTTTATTCTAATGGTAGATTAGAAGACAGGTGTAGTCCGAAAAACAAATATTAAAACTAAGAACAAAGAACAAATGTAACATGAAAAAACTAATGCCATAGCAAATCTATAAATTGTCCATCTTGTGCCGAGCTTTCCAGTATCTTCGCACATGTGTCCCGAGTTAAATGCAGAACAATGACTCAAGTAATTTAAGTCTATATTTCCTCCAATAGGGCGCAAAATTGGCAAAGAGGATTTGAGCACTTTTTACGAAAAAAATGATTAGACAACAATCATGGCCAGTAGCGAGGAGAAAAAGGGCAACCAGATCTGACCTGGGCCGAAGTGGAATGATTATGATTTCATCGACTCCTTTCCTGTTAATATAACACTCTAAATATGTAGATATGTTTACATTTATAATATTTATATTATTACCACCAAAACGATTTATTTATCAATTGATATACAGCTGCGTTCACCGTTTTAAATCTGCACACACACATATAATATTAAATTAATTAACCTACAGCCGCCCAACTTGTCTAGTGGTCAGCGTTGTCTGACTGCGGGTAGGGAGGTCCTGGGTTCGAATCAAGGTTCGGGCATGGATGTACTTTCTCTCTCTATCTATCCTGTCTTTATCCTTTCATGAATGTGGAGTGAATGGTTGCCTACCCTATAAACGGGTACGAATGCCATGTGTTTACTGAATTTTAATATAAATTATTTAATGGAAAATAATTTGATATCGTCGTGTTAATCTTGAGTTACGATCGTATCCTTAGCTTCAACAAAAATGTATACAGTTGTTGTTGTTTTGGCTTATCCTCTTTAAAGATCAGACATTAGTAAGATCAACTCCAATAAATTGTTGACAGTCAAAAAGTCCATGACTAGCAAGGGATCTGAGATAAATCACCCGGTGAAAGTCTGACGCAATCCAGAATATGTTTGGTGAGGATGTATGCTCACAGCATTTTTACAAGTGGCATATTTTTTGTACCACGTTCAAACGATAAACATTTTAAATGTCTACTTGAGAATCTGGCCAAGGCAGTCTGAGATTTTAGGTCATATTTTATTTCCAGAGGAGTTCCAGGATTTGTTCCAGAGATAAACTCCACTACCACTGCAGTCTTTTGTACGACTACCATCGATATACTTCGCAGGGCATGCAATAATTAATTTGTAGTGCTAATTGTCTATGTATTAAGTAAATTCAATAAGAGTTTTTCTCAGCATATTAAATTGAATTCTATAATAATACTATTTTTCTCATTCAAAAGTGATAAATACGTTATAAACCTTATTCTGTTTCATAATAATTTGATTTTAAGCAAGATGATCGGTTCTAAACAAAGCTAAAATATGCAAAGTATATACAAGCACAAAATAAGCTTTGTCTTGCAAATTTTTAAGAGGAATCATGATTTGGTATTCTCAAAAGGTATGTTACACTTACCAGAGATTTTAATTAAAATTTCTTATTACTTTTATCTTACGATACATATTTTTAAAGAAAATGTATCTTATCCAAGAAAATTTCTCCTTCAAGGATATCAATAACCCTATACTTAATTATTTATACAATTTATTGCCACAGTAAATATCCAACCATCAATACAAAAAATAAAAAAAATGCATATAAATATCTACTTAATAAAATATTAAATCATTTTATATAATTCTTTTATTCATCTGTTAATATATGGATTACTTCAGGGTCAAAACATTTCATATAGTTTCAGTTCAGGGTAAAATTTAGAGTTTGGAATGATAATATCAGTTTAAAAACTATCACTATATATATATATATACACTACTGGCCATTAAAATTGCTACACCAAGAAGGAATGCAAATAACAGAATGATATTTATTGGACACATACATTATAGTGGAAAAAACAAGTGATTTGATTTATAGGAAATTAGGATGTATAGATCTTAAGAAATCAGTACCCAGAGCAGCCACCTCTGGCTGCAATAACAGCATTTATCCGCCTAGGCATGTAGTCAAACAGAGATTGTATGGCATGTACGGGGATCTCAGTCCATGCAGCTTCAACACTATGCCACAGTTCATCGACAGTAGTGGATGGTGAGTGATGGCGTGCCAATCGCTCGGCAACCAGTGACCACACGTTCTCAATTGGTGACAAATGAGGAGAACGTGCTGGCTAGGGTAACAGTTGAACCTGTTCTGTATCAAGGAAGTTCAGAAAAGTACGGGCAACATGCGGCATTATCCTGTTGAAACAAAGCATTAGGGAGGCCTCGAAGATAGGGCAGAGCCACGGGCCTTAACACATCGGAAATGTAACGGTTGCTGTTCAAAGTGCCGGTAATGCGAACAAGAGGTGATCGATACGTGTATCCAATGGTACCCCTTACCATCACTTCAGCAGATGGGCCAGTAATGCGATGTCCAATGCAAGTTGGCAATGCGCGTTCTCCACGATGCCTCCAAACACGGATGCGGCCATCATGGTCCTGTATACAGAACCGAGATTCATCTGTAAAGATGACGTGATGCCATTTCCGCGTCCAGGTGCGTTGCTGATCACACCATTGAAGGCGCTCCTGTCTGTGACGCAGCGTCAATGGTAGCCGAAGCCATGGTCGCCGTGCAGACAATCCATGCTGCTGCAAACGTCGTCGAACTGTTCGAGCAGAAACTTGTTGTCTTGCAAATGACTCCATTTCTCGACTCAAGGTTCGTGACGCGGCTGTACGATCCCTTATGACCATGCTGATAACATGTCAGTCTTATCTGCTGTTAGTGATAGGCACTTCTTCTTCTTACACGAGGCATAACAACAACTTTCTTTGCTGAAAACAACATTGAAACGGAAATTGAGTATGAGAAAACGGCTGCCTAATCTCTGGTTTTATACACATTGTAGATGTCACTAGTGTCGCCTGCTTTGTATGAATGCGCTGAAAATCTAATCATTTGCATATCACAGCAAGTGCTACCTGTCATGCAAATTTCACGTATGTGGTGTGCCGCTTTCCTGGTGTAGCAATTTTAATGGTTAATGGTGTGTATTTACATACATACATACATACATACATACATACATACATATATACATACATATATATATATATATATATACATATATATATATATATATATATATATATATATATATATATATATATATATATATATATATATATATATATATAAACATACATATATATATATATATATATATATATATATATATAAACTGTTTATGCAATTTGTTTCAACGATTTTTACCAATAATAAAAAAATCTATCAAAAATAAGCTGTTATATCATATAACCCAGTGGGGAAAATTGAATGTTTCATAGCTCTTTAATACTTTTGTCTTCTTCCGGATATCTCTCTTTTGTGCTATCTTCTTTTATGTCTTTTATTAATGTAATATTGATTTTTTTTTTCATTTTTCGAATTGAAATAGAAAAATAAAACATTTTATTTTACCATAACTTTAAGCAACGTTGATTGATTTCAATATAGGAAACATTATGGAAAGGCATTTTTGACTCAGAAGCGAATTCGATAAAAAGTTGAATAGGATTTTTCTATTTACAAAAGAAATATATAACAAAATCAATATTATAGTGCAATGAAAATGAGTTAATATTTCCAATTGCACTAAATCAATAGGAATATATTTATCCTAGTTGTCTTTCCTATTTGATTAAAAATGTCAGATTTTGAATATTATAAACCTCTAATTTCAAATTTAATGCGTTCCTCGCCTTATAAATTTTCTCTCAATTAAATTATTCATTTATAACTTTTAAGGTAAGTCCTTAGACTTTGAAAGTTTCTAAAACTGATATATCCAACACCAAATCATGAAAAAGATTTCAAATATACTAATACACCAAATAGATCCCCCAAGTGAAAATTTGAACCAGGAATGACAGTAAATGGAAACCTTTGAAGAGATGAATTAGTTTGTTCATTTTTGATCTTTCTATCATATTCCAAAAATGGATGTGTCCTTTCAATTTGAAGCAGGGACCAGCAAGAAGACCTCCGACTTAGCCTGCCACTTGCAGAAATATCATTTCACTTGGAGGTCATTATAACCACAAATTATTTTTGGTGCCCCACCCGCCTTTAACGTGCAAGACGAATCCTTGACTCAAATCGGAACAAAACTTTCATTTTAGTGGCAGTAACACTCGTTTATTGCCATTAGCGAACATGAAGAACTTGCAGCTGGATTGGAAAAGAGCTTATTGTATGTCAGCTGTAAATAGATGCATATTCCGCTATTAACGAACATGTTGGATCTTCAACTGGATCGGTATTAAACTCACATTATTCCAGTTACAATGAGACAAATTTACTGTCCTTAACGAACACGACATAACGTTAACTGGTTCGTTACAGAACTTACTGTATTCAAGTTGTAAGTAGACGCATATTCCGGTACTAAGGAACATGATGGTTCTTTAAGTAGATCGGTATAGAACACACTGAATTTAGATTGTAAGAAAATGTATATTCCGTTATTAATGAAAATGACAGATCTTCAACTGGTTCTGTATTAAACACACTATATTTAAGTTTCAATAAGACAAATTTAGAGTCATTAAGGAACACGGCAGAACTTCATCTGGATTGATACAGAATTGTACATAGACGCATATTCCGCTGATAATAAACATCACGGTTCTTTAACTGGACTAGTATAGAATTTAAAAATTGCAAAAAGAGGTCTTTCTCCATCACACCATCTCAGCCAAAAAACAGAAATTCTCAAAATTTTCATACAATTAAATATATTATTGCAAGACAAGCGATGGATAGATCATATGAAAATTAGAATATTTGCGTTGTAGCTTTACTATGCATTTTTATTAAAATATGTTGATATAGCATATGAAATTCCTTTTGAATTTTTCATTATTGACATCTTTTATGCTCTATCTGCATTTTTGACCATTCAATGATAGCTGAATCATCTCTTATGAAAAGTTTTCATATTATTTATCTATTTTATTTAGTTGTGTTTTAATATTAATTCTTTAATTACACTTCACAAAATTTATTCAGAATCTGATTTAATAATTTTTTTGGTATCACGAGAGAAAATATGAGTTCATATTATATTAATATTATTTTCACTAATTGTGTGTTTTCATTTAGTCTTTGCTTTTTGCAGATTTTAATTCTACAGATATCTCCTGTATTTACATAGCTAAATAGTTCAACTTTGTGTTGTGCTGGTGTTATTACGTGTGCAACGATAACATTGTCCGTTTTAGCAGCTAATTTACAACTACTCAGCTCTCTATCTAGAAAAATATTTTAATAAAATACCTAGCTTTGGGTCAAACAATTGGGGAATTTCTGGTTACCATTGGCATTGGTGTAAGAATCAGACAGAATCAGAAGTAAAATGGTTAATTTGAGAAAGTTGTTGTGGATGATTTGATACATACGGAGTTGTAGAGCCAAAAACTTCAATTTATGTATTCATTTATCTGTAGATCTTCTAACCAAATGTTAATACTCATGTTCTTCTGATATGGTGGTATATCTGAGGCAAATTTAACTCGATACAATCAAAAATATTCCAAATTAGGCTACTCTACTTAATACAGATGGTAGCAGGAATTTTTGTATTGGTAGCAATAGGTAGATCAAATAAAATCTCGTCCTTATCAAAATGAGGAATCCTGATATATCAAAATGAGATATCCTAATAGCTGCTATATTTTTTCGAAGTAAATTAATTACCTTAGAAGATGGCCTCAATAGAGTTATTTTCATTTCCTAACTCGAAAGACATTTTGAGTGGTATTTGGAGTGCTATTCAATACCTTTCAAATTGGAATCACGTGGGAGACAACGTGGGTATGGCAGTGTTAAGAAAATTGAGAAGTCCTTCCATCTCTCAAGAGATTTACTTTCAGTTCTTTACATATAAGTATTGACGGAAATGAGACAACAGACACCATGTCTAAAGTTGGCTTGGAGCTGTCATTATATTCGTTTTTAAAATTGCATTCCCGCTTTATCAATCTGTGAGGTCCCACTGTCAGTTCTGCTTATCACTAGTGCCAGAACAAACTCCCTGGTGGCTTCTTGTTTTTCCAAGGCAGTAGGCAGTTAATCTGAATTCTATGACTTACAAAGTTGGAGTAAGGGCATAGCTATATTTTCTAAATATAATACTTTTCAGGCTATGCCTCACCATATTCTCGACTGTTTTAACCCAACTAGAGGGGATCTCTCTGTGGATCCACTTTACGTTCTTTATGGGCTCCGATTTTCTAAGGTCATGGACTTGATTTACTTTGAAGACGAGTATGGCAACAACATATTAATATTGTTGTAAGATTTAATTCAACGCCGAAGTTATTTCATTTGATTGCAACATTTCTGATAGGAAATTATCCATGTACTTTTATTGATTTGTATTGGAATTCTGGTTTCCTTTTTGTAACACACAAAAGAAAATCCAGTATTCGAAAAATAAGGCCAAAAATAATTATTACTAAATAAAAATTTAGCACAAAAATCCATTTAATTATTAATTTAAATTCCTAATAGACTCATTACTTGGATTAAGTTGTTAATTAATATTCAAATCTGTTTGTTCCTATGAAGGTATTTTGAGCAAGAGTTTAATTTCAAGTATGGAATTAAAGGAATTTACACAGTAAAAATAAATATGAAATTCAAAATCATACCGCAAATATTTTTAATTTACATTAAAAACACAATGAATTTTAACATTTATGCGTCACATATACTTATGTTTAATTTTATGATTGTTTTATTATACATATGTCAAAATTATATTATTTAGCGCTATATGTAAACATAAGCTCCAGTGGCTTAGTAGTTTCACGTCACTCTCCGTTAAAATTAGCAATTCTAAGGGGCATTTACCACAGGCAGTGTTTGGGAAGGTGATCATATTCTCCCTCACTGGTTACTGGAGCTCCATGGGTTTGCGACGATTCCACATTCATCAATGACGTCCAAATCCTTCCGCTGGTATGGCGTGGATGTGGAGAGGAGGGTACCAGTTCAGGTGAAAGTTATATCTCTTACTTTACAAATTATATTGGAAGTTCATTTTGTATGTGTTACTACACTCACAAAATCCTATTTTGTAACCTGAAAGTGGTGTGAGGGTGTACACAGGTATCACAGGTGATGTAAGTCTGGAAATTGAACTTGGTTTAGGTTCCTGGTAGGGTCACCCATGGCGAGAAGACTGTACTTATTCACTTGGCTAATACAGAAAGGTAACCCAATCCAAGGTGTTAGGCTCCGTGTCGATGGATGAATGGTACCACGGTTATGTTGTCGCAATGGTCCCCTCAGAAACCAGCCGAAATCTAGTTGTATGTTTGCCTTCCATCTGTACAGCAAGGTTGGTGACCTTATATTTCCTCAAAGTTTCCAGGTCACTCGATGGATGATAAAAAATGATAAAAAAGAATTGGATGCACTTCCTGGTGTTATCCAATCAGCCAGCGAAACGGTTTCTAAGGAACAGAATCCTGGCACAAAGGAAAACACTGGTAATGTTGCTGCTGAAGGAAGTGGAGTTGCCACAAGGCAACACACAGGCACTACAGTTGGAGAGCCAGGAGTTCTCATAAAAACGCAAAGTTGCAATCTAAGGAGTCGCAATAAAGCAAGGGAGCAGGTGGAAACTGCTCAGAAGGTGGGTGGCACCAAAATAATTAGTTCAACCTGTTCTGAATTAGTTCAATTGAGGTATCAGCCTGTTCTTCCAGTAACACTGCTACCAAGAAGCTCAGGGACGATTACCAACCTGGGACGATTGATCAAGCTGTTAAAAGCCATAAAAAGCCATTGAAAAGGATAGATTCCCAACCATCAAACTCAACAAGGAGGATATTGACATCATACAGCTGGAGATTCTTAGCAAAACAGATGAGGTCCCTATAAGAAATCATCTGTTTAGGGTTCGTGGCTTCAGCTTAATGTCTAGGGCACTAATTCTCCTTTGTGATGATCTTGAAACTGTGGAATGGATTAAAAAATCTTTCAATGGTAACAAAAGTCTATATGGTGGTGACGGGCTCAGTGTTTTGGATTTCAGTGATCTACTTAAAGAGGTAAAGGTGGCTTTTATGACAAAGGACATTCACACCAAGGATCCTGCCGTCTTTTTGAAACGGCTTAATATACTCAACTCGGAGTTGAAGTCTTTAGAATGATGTGCTCTGCAGGAATCCGTAGAGACACATTCTACTAGATAGATCATCGAGGTTGATATTAAAGCCTCAGAAGGCAAATTATGCTACCAACACTGGTTTGGATTGGGGAACATTCGAAATTCTTCGGGACTCAAACCAGAAGGATGTGCAGAGCATTGAAGAGATGGAAGTAATACAAGAAGATGCAACTTCCTCTGAAATAAGTAAATCCTCTCCTACTTCTAGTAAGGAAAGTGAATTACCTAACATTGAAGAACTGGATTTAGATTCTGGTTCTAATATAACCCTGCAACCTAGCTCTCCTCTATCTGACCATTGAAAGTTCTTTCGTTAAGGACACTTTATTTGGCTTTTCGTGACATTCAGTTTCAGAAAAAAAATTTGGTATTCGGAAAATATTTATATTATTAACGATTAAAAATCTGCAATTTGATTTCGAATGCTTTGATTAAGTCTAACATTATAATGACTGTTCTATTAAAACCTTGTAGTTTTATATTTAATTCATTTAAGTGATAGCATAAATCATTGAAAAAATATAACTTTACCAGCCATTCTACATCCAATAATTGTATAATTTGTATACATAATTATATATTTATGTACAATTTATACAATAATTGTATATAATAATACAATATTGTACATAATTGTATACTAATAAAATGTATAATTTCTCGCTTGTAGTTAACATACAAAGATATGTATTCAGTACTACAAATTTATATCATAAATTATGAATTAAGTGTAGACTAATAATTTTAATTCATGTCTATCAAAAAAGATAACTTATAAAAAATAACTTTGTTTTTGTGAGTGCGATTAAAATTTTCACACGTGCCACTTGTGGCACGCGTGCCATCGGTTCGCCATCTCTGCTCTAGATTTTTGTCTTGTGGTAACCTCAATGCTGACGTAACTAGTCATCCTTTCATAAGTATGTCTACTGTTTACACGATTGTTAAATATGTTTTTGATAAGCCCTATACAATCAAATTTCCCTTGAGAGAAGGCTGGAATACTGTTGCCATCAGTGAAAACTGTATTTAATGGTATACTGATGAATCAAAAATGAATTCAAACACTAGGACTGGTATTTGTTGTCCAGCTGATGACACGAAGTTATCATTCTCTTTGGGTAAACGTACAACTCTATTCCAAGCAGAAGTCTTTGACATTCTTATGGGCAGTAGAATATGCTTGGACTGAAACTATTCTCGTAAAAGAATAATTATCTGTTCTGACAGTCAAGTTGCGCTACTATCTCTACAGAAGTTTACTGTAACTTTTGTTCTTGTCTGGGAATGTTTTCTCACTGTGTGTAGATTGGCTAATAATAACCTCATTATTTTGGCTAATAATAATGTGGGTGCCTGGGCACTCTGGTGTTCCTGGCAATGAATTAGCTGATGAGTTGGCAAGGACTGGATCAACAACTGACTTTTTTGGTCCTGAACCAGTGCTAGGTATTTCAAAAGAATTGATCAGAAAGAGCATTTTTGATCTCTTCGGAAAACAACAGTTTACGAACTGGTACAATGCCAGTGACCAAAGTTAAGAAGGGCTATTAAATAGCACATGCCCAAGTAAAAGGCAAAAAGAATTATCAAAGCTCAATAGAAGCAGTCTAAGGAAATCAGTGGCTCTACTTTCAGGATACTGTCACCTTAAAAGATATCTCACCGTAATAGGAGTTTCAGATGATCCCACTAGTAGAGGTTGTTATTATGTGAAAGAAACTTCAATACACTTCTTATGTGAATGGGAAACCTTTTCTGCACATAGATTTGAACACCTGGGTCAACACTTGATTGAACCTTGGATGTTGCAAGAAATTCCTGTAAAATGTCTGCTGAATTTTGCTACAGCCACTGGTCTCTTCAAGTAGGGTTTTCTGAGGGGTATAGTACAGTAGACATGTGGTCGCGGTGCTAGGTTGTTTTGGAACCATCATATCTTAAATCTAAATCAATGTGTTACTATAGGCCTTAAGTATAATTTAAATAAAATGGATTCAATAAGAGATAAAAAATTCCTTATTAAATAAGACAGTATTGCGTAAAAATGTTGTGTTTATATCTGAACTTTCATGTGTGCATTTTTGTGCAAATACCTGAACTTTCATTACGATGCTTAATATTTTAAATATTTCTAAATTAAAGGTATTAAAATAAAATTCTAGAATAAAATTAAATTTTGTATTTTCTATTTTATCAAGCAATAAAACGATAAGCATATAAAAAATATATTTGTCTACATATGTATTCTTTCTATAATAAAAAATACGTTAAAGTTGATTTAATTCTGTAAGAAATTAATTTTTAAAGACAGAGAATATATATATATATATATATATATATATATATATATATATATATATATATATATATATATAATCCTTTCAGTGTTATTTGTAATTAATAAATATGCTACTTTATAAAATTAAACCAAAGCTTGGTTCAGAACATCTATAATTGTAATCTGTAATAAATCATAATTTAAGGCAATTAAAAAAAAGGAAAAACACAAAGAAATGTGGAAGAATGTATTACATTTTTTCTGTCAAATTTTCTATTGAAATTAGTTGTTTTACTAATTTTTTAATGATTACAATCAATACATTAATATATAGTTCCCATATAAGCGTAAGAAAAATAAAGTGGTTGCAGGCAAAATGTTCATAAATTATTTGGTGTTCCATATATATGTATATATATATATATATATATATATATATATATATATATATATATATATATATATATATATATGTGTGTGTGTGTGTGTGTGTGTGTGTGTGTGTGTGTGTAGTTGTTAATTTTTTTTAAATATTACATAATTTTATTTAAATTCACATTATTAAACAGTAAATATTAAATTTAGTGTTGTCAACTATGAGTCGTATTGTTCTTCAGTTGAAAGAAAACATTTCATTTTAGAAATATAAAAATTCTAAATTGGTCAATAAAAACAAATGAGGTTAATATTTGAAAATTAAAGAAAAATTGTTTTCATTTTTAGAATGATTTGAAATAAAGTAATCGTTACTTTTTTAAAAATTTAGATTTATGAATAAATTCGGGTATTTATAATATTCCTTTGTTAAAGTTCAAGTTCTTCAGAAGTTTACATATAATCTATTTAAAAAAGAATAATTTTGTATTTTATTCATCTTTTTCTTTAATATAAAAAGTATTCATAAATATAATTTTTGTATGTTTATGTACCAGCATAATATATGAAATTCCTGGTACTCCAGAATTCTTAATGTTGTATTTTATATTCATATACTTTTTTTATATCAGAAAAATTCCTTTTATAGCTCAAATTTAAAGTGAGGACTAATCGATTAAAATGCTCTTTAATATTTACATTTACTAAATGTTTTTTTCATGTTATTTCAACAGTGAAAATTTAATTTCTGTAGCTATTTTAATAAACGTTTTAAAAATCCTAAGTTAAATATTTCAAAATTGCTTTAGCTCCTCGTCCATAACTTAATAAAATTTGCAAATAAACTTTCTAACGAATATTTCCAATGAATATGAACCAGAATTAAACTGAAGTGAATTTTTTTATATAATTTGCTTTCAACTTAATGTATAATTCTAATAATAAATAAAAAAAAACTGTAATTCTAATAACAAATAAAAAATTTAATAAAACACTTTAGTCTTTTTTTTATATTTGATTTGAAACTTAATATTATAATTTTGAGTTAATATGTCAATGGATAGTCCATTCCTTAAATTAGCTTGAAAATTTTCTTCGTAAGTAAGCAATTTAACATATTAGGAAGTCAAATACATATATCTCAAATTAATATTCTTTGATAAAACAAATATTATTTCTTATTCAATTTCATTATTATATTATTCATTTATTTGGAAAAATATTGTCAGTTCTCAAAGATAAAAAATAAACTGAATTTCAGTAGTGCAAGTAAATTAAATTTCTTTCCATTTTGTGAAAACATTCCTCTATCTTCAATATATTTGTTGATTTCTTCATCTTAGGTGATAGTTAAATTCAAGTCTGTATCTAAAAATATTATTTTGAAAGGGAATTGATACAATTTATGAGCACATTATTTTTATAAAACCGGATTCATCGTGTGGTAATAAGATTGTAAAATTATTCGAAATCCAACAAGATTTCATTTCCAATTTTTCTTGCTCATCAAACTGTAAGAAAGAATGAAATCTCTAAAGCTATGATCATATAGGGAAGAGTTTTTCTTTTTCCAAATTCTCAGAAATCTGATATTTATTTCGGATTTTTATGTTATTTTTATGACGGGATTTCTAGCAAAGACGATTCATTATTGAAAACCTCAACGATGAATGGCTTAGATAAGAGAGCTAAAAAATTTGACTTTTGAATGCAATTCTTATAAGCTAAAATTTCAAAATTTCTGAAAGTGCTAGTAATAATATTAACATTTTGTTAGTTAGAAATTTAATTACAACATTGAGAGTTATTATGTTTTTGTGGCTGTGTGATTAATTATATTTTAAGCAATTGATCTTTTAATTTTTTTCTGATTTCAGCATTTCACATTTTAAGAATATGAGTTGTACTTTTTTGTAACTTTATTAAAACTCATCTTTATATTCAGCTTTAAAATTGGTTATATCCCAACATATGCATTTACTTGTCAGTAATAATATTTGTAAAACTGCGTCACAGATCATAATAGTTTCACAATATTAAAGGAGGAAAGGCAATTAGCTAAAATGTTTTAAATCCATGCCGCTGGTCGATGACTGAGAGGTTAGCATTCCTGATTCCTTGGCTGTTGTATCCGGGTTTCGAATCCCAGATAAAAATCAGATACAACATGAAAAACAATTAATCAATTAAAACAAAATATGAAAAATGACTGACAAGAATAAGACAAAACTATACAAAGAAAAGAAGGAGAGCATATGAATCATATCTTCGTCAGGGCCAACCGATGGCTGAGTAGTTAGCGTTCCTGACTCCTGAGCTATGGATCCTGGGTTCGAATCACGGTTTGGGCATGGATGTAGTCTTATTTCTCTGTTCTCTTTGTATTTCTCTGTCCCTTCTACTGTGATGAAGTATGAATGCGGCCCACCCTTTAAACGGGTGTGTGGTGGTATGGCGCGGGTAACGCTACTCGCCTCCGTGACTTGGTTCACAGGTACCCGCTGGGTAACGACAAATGAGTAGCAGTTTCTGGCCTTGTTGTGGTATAGGGTTAGTCACCCAAGTGTGCCCGCCATTGGAAAAAATATCTTCGTCAGGAGGGAGATGGTACTCCATGCAAATTAAACTCTCTTTTCTGACAAGAAAGAAAGACATATGTCTAAAGAACTTCGCGCAATCCCCCGCCCAAAAAGTGTTGTTAGTTAGAGGACCATCAAAGTAACCATTTTGACACTGAGCTTAGCTCGAATGTTTATCCGCTGTACATTTGATTACTCTTTACGTAAGTTAGGGTTTATCACCAACTATCAGAAATTATGCTACCTTTCCTATGTTTCTATCAAATTTGGTGGTAGTAGCAAATACTCAAGTGAGAACCTTGAGGACTGAAGGTGGAGAAGGGTTCCATGTGAACAGCAGTTGAACATGGGTCAGTCGGCCCTAAGGGATCGGAGAAATCCGTTCTGAAGCGGGACGTTAGACCTTAGTGTCAGACACATACCGTGTTTGTCCCGCTGCCGACCGAAAGGGAATGGGGTTAATATTCCCCAACCCGGACACGGAGATAGTGCCCTCGGGCACAAGTGCGGTAACGCAACCGAACTCGGAGACGTCGACGGAGGACCCGGGGAAGAGTTGTCTTTTCTTTGTAAGGGTTCGTGTCCCTGGAATCGGCTCGTCCGGAGATAGGGATGCTGTTCCCGTAAAAGCACCGCGGCTCTTGCGGTGTCCGGTGCGCCTCTGTCGGCCCTTGCAAATCCGAGGGAGAGAGTGTGATTTTCGTGCCGGACCGTACCCATATCCGCAGCAGGTCTCCAAGGTGAACAGCCTCTAGTCGATAGAACAATGTAGGTAAGGGAAGTCGGCAAGTTCGATCCGTAACTTCGGGACAAGGATTGGCTCTGAGGGCTGGGCCCGTCGGGCTGGGGTCCGAAGCGGGTGTGGCACTGCACCGGGACTGGGCGAGACTGGCTGTGGTAACACAGTCCGGTTCGGCCCGGACCAGCGTCGGGGCCTTCCCGTGGAATGCCTCAGCTGCGCGGCGAACCGGGCATCAGGCCGGTACGACCGTTTCGGCGGGCGACTAACAGCCGACTCAGAACTGGCACGGACTAAGGGAATCCGACTGTCTAATTAAAACAAAGCATTGCGATGGCCGGTGAGCGGTGCTGACGCAATGTGATTTCTGCCCAGTGCTCTGAATGTCAAAGTGAAGAAATTCATCCAAGCTCTGGTAAAAAGGCATGAATTACCCAGGTCTGTGAATATCAAAGTGAAGAAATTCATATAAACCTGGGCTGCTTGCAGCCTAGTCCTGTGGATATCAATGTGAAGAAATTCATATAAGATTGGGCTGCGTACTGCCCAGTCCTGTGGATATCAAAGTGAAGAAATTCATATAAGATTGGGCAGTGGGTAGTACTCTACCGTGTGCTTAGAATATCCATGTGAAGAAATTCTTGAGGGCACTATGACGGGGAACTATACGGGCTACGAGATTCCCCTATGTCATAGGCGAGACTGGCTGTGGCAACGCAGTCCGGTTCGGCCCGGGCCAGAGTCGAAACCCTTCCTACTATCTAGCGAACCCGGCGAGATTTCTCACATCATCGAGGAGGGTAATCCTGTCGCTGGAGCCGGACCCAAGTACCTATAGGAGCAGGTATGTAGCTAGAGGTAAGTATGATACAATTTTCCGAGTTGCGTGGTATATTGGATTTATAGGTGAATTCCACCTGGCACCAAGCCTCGTACACTCGATCCCCTTCTGTCCCTTCTGTCACACAGTTGCATTTGATAACGTATCATTCCCATGCACCAGCTGTGATATTATTACAGCTATAGGATACATGTCATGTGAAAATCACCGGTTCGAAACTAAGGAACTTTGAATGGTGTAATGTCTCATACTAATGTCGTGTCACTTGAGGTTTCAAGAGCCTCTGATGGGGAGGCCGTTGGTCTCAGGCTTTGTCTGAAGAAGATGCGTTTTTTTAATTTGATACTTACATCGTGCGCTATGCAGCGTGAGATAGCTTCAAGCGAACAAACAGATATGACACCTTTTTAATTTTGTTTCATTTTTAATTATATGTGTTAGTTTTCAAATTTGGAGTCAATTTGTTTGTTTCAATACAAACTTATTTTCTGGTGGCAGCTGCTTTAGATGTTTTTATAAATCTTTGCTTTAGCATCCACTGATGAAGTTAATTATGTGCACTATAGTGGATTAAGTGCCTGAATGTAGGAATACAGGTAGGCCATTTTGATCAATCTTTCTCTGGCTACTATAGAAAATAAATAGCTGGGTATGTTATATAAATTTATTGAATATTTAGTTTCAATCATTTTTGGATTTAATAAGTAACATCCATATAAGAATCTGATTTTATATAATGTAAACATTTTTAAATTTAAGTTTTTGGTTAATAAGTCAATTTATCTGAGCATCAAACATTAGTTTGTTAATAAAAATTAAAAATTGAGAGAAGATTTAATATTAAACTTGTTCTCATTTTCATTTATACGTTATTTCATATACAACTAATAGTGTATTTGATCAATACACTATTTGTTGTATTGCAATATAATCTGCTTTGATGTAAGTTTTTTATATGTTATTGATTTGTTTTAAATTAGTAGTATGTGGTACTTGATTTCAACAGTTATTTACGAAATTTTGCATATTGGTGAGTATAGTCTGTTTTTCTCATTATTGCATCACTTCTGAGATAAAGCGTTTGATAAATAAAATGGCCTTTTTAGCACGGGGAAAAACGGTGAATTAGTAGAAGTATCAGGAGAATTAAGGGAAATGGATCCAAATACTTTTAAAATATCCGATATAAGAAATTTATTTTAACTTGTGAAAATTTTAACGAGGAAGAAGTAAAATGTATATTAGATAGGATAATAGAGGAAAGAGTTAAAAGGGAGCAAGAAGAAAAAGAGAAAAGAAAAGAAAGAGGCGAGAAGAACAAGAAAAGGAAGAAAGAATTAGGCATGAGACGAAAGAAAACATATTCAAACCAATGTTAAGAGGCCCTAGAGCAACTCTTGATTTGATTTGTGGAAAATACGTGAAACCAGATATGTTCAGTAAAGAAAAGGTTTGACTAAGAATATCTCTTGATAAAACGTTAACTTACCTATTGCGGAAGTTGAAATAAATTGTGAATTAGGTTACATTTTGACAAAGGTAGCAGTTTTTCAAGAATCTTTGGATCAAGGAAGGTACTTACTGGATAACAAAGCAGCCACTTTATTTGAGGAAACTAAAAGACACGAAGAAAGAAAAATACATATGATAAATGGCATAGAAACTCGATCTAAAAAAAGATGTAAAGAAAGGTAAATCACACCAATAAAAAGATTATTGATTCTGAAATCAAATCTTTTAGGTCTTGCCTCAAAACTAAACAAACTGAAGATTTAGAGCAAAATGCAATTTTGTTACCATTGGAAACCGAGGTTCAAAAGATGAATTTGATAAAAACATCTCCATAAGAATTTTCTCGAGAACAAAAAGTGTGCGAAAATTTGAAATTTCTTTTTGATCAATCTAAACGACAATTTTCAAAAGATAGTAAATGCATCATAAATCATATGTTGTTTTAAAATAAAATGGACAATGGTATAACTGTAAGAAGATTATTTGTTATGCCCAAGAAACTTCGTAACTAGCCAAAAGGGATCTGACATGAGAGAACTGCAGCTCATTTAGGTATAATAAACAAAAGGTATCCCGTGAAAAACTTTCTACTGGCTAAACTGATTTAAATAAGTAGAAAATTTTGCTAAATTTTGTGGCAAATGTCAGTGAGAAAGGAAGCTTAATCTTCTTCTCAGATCCGATCCATGAAGTCATCCGCTTTTAATCATGAAGATATAAACGAACGATTCATAGCCAAGCTGGAAATGAGCAGCTTCGCTTAGTGCAAAGTACCTGGAGCACCATAGGGTGAAGTCTGAATTTGCTCCTACGCCTGCGATCTGCAGAGAAAAGCATCAAGATAAGAAAAAGGCTCATTTGTAACTGGTTTCAGTAATTCCGGAAATATTAACGAGAGTAAACGTTGATGCATGTGGTCCTTTACCTATAACTTCCTGTGGTAACCGGTATATTATATCATTAATTTGCATGTCATCGAAGTATCCAGATTCCATCCCAGTACCAGGTATACTCTACTACTATGGTTGTTGCTTTTCTTCAGATATTTAGCCGCATGGGATTTCTTAGGGAATTGCAAAGTGATCAAGGAACATCTTTCATAAGTGTCCTGACTCCCGAATATTTAGAAAAAATTGGAACTAAAGTAGTGCGTAGTTCTGTTCAGCATCCCCAAAGCAACCCTATAGAGAGAATATATAGAACATTAAAGAGAATACTGAAAGTCCTTTGTTTAGAAAATGGTACATATTAAGAGACAGTTTTACCTCAGGCTATTTTTGCACTTAGAACTTGCATTATATGATAACACTGGATATTCTCATGCAGAATTAGTCCAATGGTCAGAACTTAAGAAAACTCATAACACTATTATATAAAAATGTTATTATTAAAATCATTGAAGAATATAGTGTGAATGCTTACGATTTTTAATCTTTTAAGTAAAATGAAGAGATGTCAAAAATTACCTCACAACATGTGACAGATGCTAAAGAAAAACAGAAACTGTGGTATGACCGTAAGGCTATAAAAGAGAGCTTAAAGAAAGGCTATAAAAGCGAATTTAAAGAATAATTATCTTATATAAATCTATAAAAGAGAATTCAAAGAAAATGATCTTGCACTATTGCTGCATCTTTTAGATCAAACAAATTTTCTGTTCAATGGATGGGCCCAGGTAAAGCAGTAAAACGATTATAGGAAACTAATTACGTAATACAATTTCCCTATAAGTAATTTAATTACATGTGTATCATACAAACATGTGAAAACCCTATTTTCAGCATCCAGAAGATGTTAATTAAATTTTTTGATCTAAATCTGATAATAAAGTTATTAATTCGGAGAATGAAGATATTCCAAGTTTTGAAATTTATTCATCATTTACTCTTTTAGAGACGCTTCCTGAAAGCTGTTTTAATGAAAAGTTATAGGATGATCAGAAGAAGTAATTGAGTAGACTTTTGATACAATTTATTGATATTTTTTCAAATGAACCGGATTGTACTGGATTGGTTGAACTGGACATAGAGTTAGAATCTGGCAAACTTGTTACAGCTAATCCATATCGAATGTCCCCACGACAGACAGAAATTTTGAAATCAGAAGTAGACAAAATGTTGAAATTGAAGGTAGTGGAACCAGAATTGAATCCTCTTCGAAAGTGAATTTCATATCCTTATTAGCATTAACACGAAATTATTGGCAGATAACTTTGAGTCCGAAGGCCTAAAGATATGCTGCATTTATGACGACATTTGCTGTTTATAAACCTTTGAAAATGGCATTTGGTTTGAATAATGCCCCTTACTATTTTAGTAAGTTAATGGCTAAGTTATTAAAACATTACGAACATTTTGCTGTATAATATTTAGATGACATAGCTATACACTTACATGGTCTGATCACATTCAACATTTTAAATGTGTCTTGGAGAAGATTCGATATGCGAAATTGATTGCAAGACCTCAAAGATGCAAATTCGCTCAACTTCGTGTCAAAACCAAAATGCATGCTTTTCTAGGTATTGTTGGATATTACCACAAGTACATACCAGAAATTTCGGTAGTTGTTGCGCCTTTAACCGACCTGCTGAAAGGGAAGCCCCAGAGGGAAACTGTAATATGGAATAATAACTGTGAAAAAGCATTCATAGAATTAAAGAACACTTTACTAATGAATCCTGTACTTCACAGTCCTGACTATCGAAAGCAATTTATTATTAAATGTGTTGCCTCCAACTTAGTGGTAGGTGTAGTTTTATCTCAGAGAGATATAAGTGAAAATGAACACTCTATCCTGTTTCTGAGTAAAAAAATTTCAAAGTCTGAAAAAAAGTATAGCACTATAAGGAAAGGAATGTGCAGCAATAATTTTTGCTGTTATTAGATTAAAATATCATTTAGATCCTCAGTATAAGTTTACTATCGAAACTAATCATAACCCTTTTGTTTGATTAAAAATCATACTGGATCTAATTCTAGACTTTTAAGATGGGCTTTGGTACTTTAAAGCCTAAATTTTGATATTGTTCACAGAAAGGGCAAATTACATCAGAATGCCGATAGTCTCAGTAGAATGCTGAGCAGCCAAATATAATACTTTTATATTTTTCTTAGATATTATAAATTAAAGTGTTTTCTTTTAATTCAAAATTCAATTATTGTTTCATGCGTACATAATTTCATTAATTAGGTAGTGTTGCAATTCTATTGTGTTATATAATTGCTTTGAGCAATTTTGATAAATATTTTAATTTTATTTAATTCTATATAGTTTTTTGTGTATCAGCCAGAGTCCGATTGATCAGGGCTATCTGTAATACTAAATTTTGCTCCTTTTTGTTTGTGCGTGTTTTTCTTTTTTTATTGAAGCTTGATTTCAGTAGAATGAAAAAAATAAATAAAGATAAAAAAATTCCGAGAAGGAAGAAATAATTTAGTGTTTAATGTCTCATAGTCACAGCCCTTGAGATTTCAATAGCCTCTGATGGGGAGGGTGAGATAGGAGACGGTTGGTGTCAGGAGTAGTTTGAAGAAGTTGCGTTTCTGTATTTGATATTTAATTTGTGTGCTACACAGGCATGAGATATTTGTTAGCGAATCCAGATATGTCTTATTAGTAATTTTGTTTAATTGTTAATCAAATGTGTTTGTTTTCCAAATTTGAAGTCAATTTGTTTGTTTCATAACAATGGTAATCCAGAGAGCTATGACAAATTAAGGTTAATGGTTATACCTTTCATTCTATGAATTGTTTGAATCTTTCTGAACTTATTCGGTAGTTGTCGCGACATTATTGTCTCCAAACATCTCACACTTTGGGTGATATCTGGTCATGGAGTCTCCAGTTACTATGGCTTATCTTGCATACACTCATGGGATGAGTTGACCATTTCTGTCATAGAAGCACAGTTCGACCCATGCTAAAATTGGGAACATGCGTTTATGCTAGTTAGGCAAATGTTTCATGGATCCTATAGTTACTATGGCTGATCTGGCATTCACTCATGGGACGAGTAGTCCATTTCTTCCACCCAAGCGCAGTTCAACTCATGTTTATACTGGAAACATTTGCTTACACACGTTAGGCAAATATTTCATGGATTCTCCAGTTACTGTATCTAATTTGGTATACACTCATGGGATGAATTGACCATATTTGTCCTCCAAGCACAGTTCAACGCATGTTTAAACTGAGAACATGCGTTTATACTCGTTAGGCAAATGTTTCATGGATTCTCCAGTTACTGTATCTAATTTGGTATACACTCATGGGATGAATTGACCATATTTGTCCTCCAAGCACAGTTCAACGCATGTTTAAACTGAGAACATGCGTTTATACTCGTTAGGCAAATTTTTCATGGATTCTCCAGTTACTGTATCTAATTTGGTATACACTCATGGGATGAATTGACCATTTTTGTCCTCCAAGCGCAGTTCGAATCATGCTTAAACTGGGAACATGCGTTTATTCTCGTTAGGAAAATGTTTCATGGATTCTCCAGTTACTGTTGATTTTCTGGCATACATTCATGGGGTGAGTTGCCCATTTTTGCCATCCAAGCGCAATGCATGTTTAAACTTAGAACATGTGTTTATACTCGTTAGGCAAATATTTCATGGATTCTCCCGTTTACTGTATCTAATTTGGTATACACTCATGGGATGAATTGACCATATTTGTCCTCCAAGCACAGTTCAACGCATGTTTAAACTGAGAACATGCGTTTATTCTCGTTAGGCAAATGTTTCATAGATTTTACAGATACTATTGATTTTCTGGCATACACTCATGGGATGAGCTACCCATTTCTTCCATCCAAGCGCAGTTCAACGCATGCTTAAACTAGGAGCATGCGTTGATGCTCGTGATGCAAATCTTTCTATTGATTCAGCATCCCTGTTATGTCATCACAACTTTAGGCATAGAAATTATTTAAGGTTCTATTCACATGTGTTTGCATTGAAAGTAAAAATCTAACTTGCTGAATTTGAGTAAACGGAAATATAAAAAAATTGAATGAAGGAGATATGTCTATTTTTGGGAAAAAACTTAATCAATTTTTTTTAAATTTTAATCTCTTATAAATTTATTTTAACACATACACAACATATTACCAAATTTTCTGTACTAGTAATTTGCTTTATAATAACCTTTCTTTAGAATCCTTAAAAATATTCTTAGTTTGTGTATAAAATAATATAAATTTCTGCTAACATATATTCATTCTTGCGGTATATTGTATGATATTCTACTTGCTCACATCATAGTTTTTAACATTTATTGTTTTTTAAATTATTTTCTTATAACAGATGTTTGAAAAAAATTATATTTGTAATTTAATTTTTTATGACATCAAGTATTTTTATGTAAAACTATTTTTGCTAAAATTATAATCCTTTAGCAGATACATTACTTAAAGTTTATCTTAGTTAAATTTGCATATGCAATGCTGTTATTATTGGTAATTTTCAATTTATGCATATATTCTTATCATATTATGAGTGAAATTTTATTATGATTTCTATATTTCATAATTATCAACTAAAAACAATTGAAAATTTGAAATAATAAAATTTTTTAATTAATGTCAAGTTTAAAAATAATTAATTATTGATATTCCCATCACATGAGAACTGTAGTGAAATGTCTGATTCTGCAAACTGAAATTTGAGAGAGTGTTTGTTATATGCTAAAATCTCGTAAATACATAGATATTCTTTTAGAAATAGAAATATTATTTGAAATAGAATATTTAGAACAATGTGGTGAACATTCACCTTCTATATCTTATGAAAATAAATATTTTTCAAACTATGTGTTATGTAATCTATTGTTTTCTAATAGTTTATAAAGACCTGATAGAGACCTGAAATATTAACGATTGTTCAAAATTAGTTATTTATAAAATAAAGGAAGTACATAAATAAAACTTTTAAGAACTGTTTCTACAAACTTGAAATTTAAAAGTCACACCGATAATACCCGATTAGTTGTAATATTCCGTGAAAGCATAAATTTTTAACCATAAAATGGGTGTTTCTTTCGTTTCAGTTTCGTTCTATGGCTACATCATTTTATTACAACTCTAATTGGTTTAAAATATCCATGACGACAGATAACGTTTCATCTACGTTACGTCATACAGAATTAAGTACGACACTGTATTGAGACAGTGTCGTAAATCCGACTTGCCGACGAATTTGCTGCCTGCCTGCAAACCATATAGCTCGAGGAGCAGCAAGCAAGATGAAATTCATCATCGAATGTCTGAGAAAAGTGTCGAAGTTCATTCAGTTAATAAAATGATTTCTTATATAAGGACCAAAGCATTGCTTACAGAAGGTGTTTTCCAGTGATTCCAATTAATACGTTGACAATAGAACAGAAAAAAAGTAAAGTGGAAAGAAAAACATCCACTTTGTAATTAATTTAAATCGGTATGCATGATTTAAATTTTTAAAAATTTCATTAATTAATAGTTTAGTATTTTTTCGCTTCATTTTTGTAAGTTTTTCTTGAAATGTTAAAATAGAACAGTGAGGATTGTTACATGGATGTTACATAAATATTGCATTAATATTTTAGTTAATACTAATTGGCAAAATTTTTATTTACCATAAAGAGGTTGACTCCTAACCTGGAAAATTGAAGGATAGTAAATGCGAAAAAGTTTAAAATGCATTCTTTTCCAAGTTAACTCGTTTAATGGATTAATTTTTTCTTTTTTGTATAATGAGAAGTGGCATTTTTAACACATAATTCAATTTCGAATCTTGCGAAAATTAAAAGTAATTAGCCTTTTTTGTTATTCGTGAGAGAAAAATTTCAAAAAAATGTTTTTGTACTATAGGGTAATACATTTTTGTGTGCTGTCAAAATTTTCAAAGTGCACATTAGTGACATTTTTGAATTCAGGGGTTCAAATTTCAAAAGAAGTTATGAATAATAAATTAAAATTAATGAATTTACACAACACCGTCAATCTAAATGTGACTTATTTTAAAATGAGAACAAATAAAAAATATTAATATAACAGTAACACACAGAACAGGAAACATTTCCCTCTCTTATCTCATTCAAGGAACATTTAAATTATTCAGAGTTACATAATTATATTTGGCAATGTTTCTTAATATTAATTAATCTACGTCTTCGATAAATAATTAATAATTAATTAAAAATATTCACAAAATGTAGGAACAAAAACTGTATAGAATATAATGATGAAAAACTATCTGTAGCTAATTTATTTTAAGATTAATATTGATGACACAATCTTCAAAGTAATGAAATATTTCCTTTCATAATTACTACTCTAAAAAATTTGAGTTATACGAGATATTTAAAAATTTATTAGAGAATGGAAGAATGAATAAATTTTAATTATCTAAGCCAAAGCTATATTATTGCAATAAACAAGACAAAGCACTTTTGATTGTGATTCTTTAAAAAAATAATTTGTTCAGTTAAATAAACATTTACGATTTGAATCTCATATGAAATGCCACGTACAATGTTTGTATGGCGTGCTTTTGAATAAAAAGGATGACACTTAATTTGTACAGATTTGTATAGACTATATTATCATTTTGAGCCATTTATAAATATCCGTGCAATGTAGTCAATGTTGCAAAAGTATGAAAACGTTCATAACAATGTATATTTTGTTGCGCTGTTTGCTCAAATTTACTTCTTTGCACCTAGCCCAGAGTTCAGCTCTAACAATTAAAGGGAAGTTGTAGAGGAAAAACGAGTGTTCATAATTTAGAAGCAAGAATCATGCTAAAGTGTAGAGGAACAGGGTTGCTGGCTAACCAGATATAATTTTGACTTGTACAGGCTGTATAATCAGCCTCATATTACCCAGGTTATCAGAAGCAACGGACAAAGATGGTTTGACCATGTCTGGAGAAGCCGGGAATACATTCCCACTAGAATATCAACGTTTAAGAACCCCGAAGGAACCCTGCCCGAGAAAGACCACCACACTAGATGGCTCGTTTGACACTGAAAATGACCTCAAGGTACGGAAAGTTAGGAACCGGCAAAGTGTCTCTCTGGACAGACCGGGCTGGAAAAAGCGCGCTGTAGAGGCAGCTAAGACCTGTAATAGGTTGTTACGCTATTAATGAAGAAGAATCATGCTAAAGATCTACAATACTTGGCCTGCTAGTCCCAGATGTGTCATTTCTTTAGGAGGACCCGAAAATTATTTACCACACCAAAGCTCTTTGTGAACTGGGTGGAATTTTTGAGTCGCGACTCTGATTCATTTACTTACGAATATTGAGAGTTTCCCCTTTTCCAACTAGCAACCACGGCATCTGTTATTTACCAATAATGAAGTTGCCATAAATCAAGTTGCTGCAATTGGCACAGTTTTCTGGCAATCTGGAAAGGAAGAAATGCATCAATTTATTTCAGTTTAAAATCGAAAATGGTTCGTTGTATGTAATTTGTTTAATTATCTAGAATGATTTTAATATTTTATATTTACGCATGCTAAAATTGATAATTCATGAAGAATGTCTTAAAATTGAGTCAATAGCACCTCTTATTATAATAGTTTTCCTCATAAGATGTTAAAAGTTTATATATTCATGATTTGAGAATAAAAAAAATTCCTTTATGAATGCAATCCAGGTTATTGTCAGTTGTAGATTGCTAATATTAAATGAAAAATTTATGAAACTCCTTAAAAATCCCAGATTAAAACATTATAAATTTAATTATATAAAAGATAGCAAAAATATAGTAAAAATAACTGAGATTTATTTATAATAATTCTTGCTTTAGTTTATTTTAAATTTTATTTACTATAATCTTTTATTTTTACTATAATTTTTGCAAATATTTTATAGAAATGTTCAATGTGGCAATTTAGCTTTATTTAAGAGCTTTTGAGATATTAATATGAAAATTATATAAATTGAGATAAAAATAAGAAAATTGTAGAATTTATAAAAATATTATTTACCTAACTTTAATAATTTTAATTTACATGTTTTATGCAATAAAATGCGTCAAAATGCAATTTATTCAAAATATTGAAAAAGTTTTCCTTTTTACGCACAAAAATATTTCAATATTATGAAAAATGTTGCTTGAAATAATAAGACAATATAACAAGAAGAGTGAGTTGCCCATACTTATTTTTGAGTTAAAAATAATCCCATGTCGAAAGAAAATAGCTAGGAAAATTTATTTTCTCTCATGAGATTGTTTGCTTGGTATTATGTTGCATTGATAAAAAAACAACTTTTTTGAAAATATTTTTTGGCATTTCTGCATGATTTTTCTTTATGTTTCGAAGTACTGAATTTTCTAGAAATGTACAATGTGTGGAAATAAAGCAACTGCGTAAATTTTTATCTAAACAAGAAGTGCTACTTCATTTCTATATCATAAAAACGCAAAAAAGTTGTAAACATTTCTTCTTATTTTAAGAAATTACTTAAATTGTTTTCTGATTTTATCCAATTCTAACGAGTATTTATTCAAGAAAACATTTATACACGTATATTTATTTTACGCTGTAACAAATATAAGTACTGCATTTGAGAATTATGAAATATATATATATATATATATATATATATATATATATATATATATATATATATATATATATATATATATATATATATATATATGTATATATATATATATATATATATATATATATATATATATATATATATATATATATATATATATATATATATATATTATTTTCTCACCTTAAAATGCTTAAATTTAATTTTCGGATGTTTTTTTCCTTTATAAGTTAAAAAGCATACTCGTTATATATTTTAATATAAATATATAATGTATAACTCATTAATAATTTTCAAAAAGAGTTCCTACAAAATAAATCTAATTTTTTTTCGTCAAACATAATGTTATTTGGTATTTATTATTCATTATTAAAAATGTTCAGTGATTCAAAATACAATGCTTGATTATTTTTATCTACAGATTCATTTTATTACAAACATTATTTTCAATTTGATAAGATATTTCTTTCTTAAAATATTCTGGGCTTATTATATGTTTTTTAAATCTAAGATGTAATTTAAATATGTTGATGAAAATAAAATGAATTTTGTATTGTAAGAATTTAATACTTAAAATTATTTCACTATTTTCAAAGTAAAAAGGTATCTGAATTTCTCTGCCCTCCACTTTAAACGAAAATATTAAAATTATATCTAAAAATTAAAAAAAACAATTTAGGCTTCAAAAAGTGTTTGTTTGACGACACTCTAAGACAACACTTTAATTCCTTAGGGATTTTTGAATAAACTAAAAATAATTAGACAGCTGCCATATAACTCATCATTATAATTTCTAAATTTGGGGATTTTTTTGGCGGATTCCATTCTTTATCTTTCAACCTAGTTTATACTACGCCATAGAAAAGGGAAATAATTAGAATTATGTCGAAAACTTAATTTTGTGACAAATCTAATTTTTAATTCAGCCCTAAGCAAATTTTGAACATTTTGCTTTATTTTCGAATTTTATTACACATTTTTGACAGAGTATTTCGCTTGAATGTTTTTTAAGTGTTTTCTACAGATTTCTTGTCATTTTGGATACTTAAATCAAAGCTGTATATTGTTTTCTTTCATTATTTTATCAATAACATTTTTTTATTCTTCGTTAAATTTTCCAGTATTTGTCAGTTTTTACAATTCAAAATATTCTCTGTCTATAGTTTAAAGTCTTGTTTTGGAATACCGAAGAATTATGTGCTGTGGTTTGATGTTTAAATTTTTTGGTGGTAAAAAGATTTTAGGTAAGATGGAGAAGAAGTCGTTTTTTCTTCATTTGTTTTTGCAAGCAAAAAGAAATTCTTTTGGAAATTTTGTGCGGAATTGAAGCATAAATGACAGAGTTTGTGAGTTTAAAATGTGGAAGGTGAATGGGAATTTTTTTATTAATTAAAGCCTTTCAGATTGATAGTTTTTTCTTCTGCCATTTAAGTTCTGAAAGAAAGATTTGTTATTACCGAAAGTAGATCAGATATGGTTTATAGTTTTCAAGCAGCAAATTGAAGCTTGAAGAGATTTTTTAATGTATGAAATTCGTGTTAATAGAAGAGTTGATATTCAAAGATAATACTCTTTTGGCAGTCATGTTGTTGTTGCTGTTTTTCATCTTCTTCAACAGCAGAGCTAGATCAAATCCATGAACCCATTTACCTTGATGAAGTCAATTACCAATAGGCCATATATTAACTATCTATTCGTCATTCTTAGTCAAGATTCTACCTTTGGATTGAATAGTATTGTTCTTTTCAATTTGAATCTGTTCTTTACTAATGCTCTTTATCAGCTTTCATTTATTTATTTATTTTACTACATTACACATATTCAGACTTGTATGCTTGATTCTTGAGATCCGCTTCTAAGTCTTCGTCGATAATAGGACAAATAGCCCAATGACAGATGTACAACCACAGAAGAATAACGAAGAAAACACCCAGGGCCATGGTGGGAATCGAACCCAAACTCCTACGCTCTCAAGCGATTAGCGGTGATGCTTCAGACCACTCAGCCACGGAGGGCCCTCAGCTTTCATTATTTACTGTTGAATAATCTTGAATCCAGGACTAAACAAAGTGTATTCCAACTGTCTCTCTTGATGTGCGCATACTACTTTTTAATTGTGCATTCACTCTGTTCAGTTTGATTCCGTCAGTGTCATTATGGAAAGATTCCAATTATTAAGAATTTGTCTTCTCTTTGCAATTAAGGGCTGGAAAGCAGACATTTTTACTGATTTAGTAAATTATTTTCTATTTAAATTTGGGCCTAACAATAAATTGTCTAGCAACATTAAAAATGATCTGTTTGAAGGATAGTCAGTGAGTCTCTAGGTTACTAATAAGTGGTTTATAGCAATCATGATTTATCATTTTGGATTCAGTTTGTTAATGAAACTATGTATTAATCTATTAAGTCATCTTCAGAAAACACAGGAAATAAGGGTAAAATTGTTGGAGTGGATGAATCAATATTTGGTAAGAAGAAGTGTGAAAGAGGACACCCATTAGAAGGTCAATAAGTGTTTGATGGTGTCGAGAGAGGTAGAGAAAGGTTATTTTTTAGAAACAGTACATGATAAGACAAGAGAAACATTAATTCAGTCATGTCATAGATATGGCCCCCAATATTAGGCCTGCGATCGCAATGTGTCATAGAAAGGAGAATCATGTTTATATTTAGAGCATTTAGACTTCACTTGATTCTTCTACGGAAGTTTGAAAATGCGCACACTACATTTATAAGTGAGAAAGGGTGAAGCATCCGAAGAGAGCAGACGTGATTTTTGACTGCTTCTTAATTTGGATCCTAAAAGGCGGTTATTTTACCATTGTGCTTCGTGAACTATAACATGGGATAAATCTCGACAAGACCAACAATAAGATATCATTTTTATAAACGCGAGTTTAATAACAAATTAAAAATTAATTTTTAAAAATAACACGTGCAGACACTTTGGCGAAACTGACTAAGTCCAAGCTAAAAACCTGCTCCCGCCGACGGCACTTCACTGACCTACGGTAAATTGTCCCCTTTCTACCGGAGCTCGGACCACCCTTTTGTGGCTAGGCATATGAGATTTCCCTTGCAGTGGATCGACGACAGATCGGTGAGTGGATTGAAATCGGGATCCACAACTGACCTATCTAAACTTGAACGAAATGAGTTAGACCACAATACCTAGCTTAGTTCAGCTCAATTCTGTTGCACCAGCGATGAACATGTCATGAATACCTCTCCCAAGACCATGGATAGGATCCGCCTTAATTTCGAGATAAGCGTCGCAAGTAAGCTAGAGTACCTAGAAACAATCATTATAGCCAAAACGGGGGATAAGTTCCACCTCCCAGGTAACAAAAGAACCCAAGCTTATAATATCATAAACAAACTAAGAGAAAACTTGAACAAGCCGGTGGCTGCAGAAGAAAATCAAAGCCTGGCAGCACTAACAGCAAAAGTCAAAAAAATCAATGTTAACCTCAATGCCATAAAACAAGTACAGGAGGACAGGCAATCCATTATAACAGCATAAATCCCAGAACAAAGAGAAAATGATCTACAGTGAAGCCCTAAAGAAGCGTATTGAGGAGGAAAAAAGCACTACAATCATTGCTAAACTACCAAATAACAATAATATAGAGTCACTCAGGAGCAATCTCCTAAACATTAGTAGCGAGTTTTGCCCGAAGAGAGTGATTTGGGGCAGACGAGAAGCAAAGATCCAGTGCTGCTCAGAGGAGGCTAAGCTAAAACTAAAATAACAACTAACCACCCACCAAATGAATATTGAAGAGCCAGATATAAAGCTCAGAAGACTGATAATGCTAAATGCCTCGAATTTAGTCAACGAAGACAAAATCAAAAAGTTACTTCAAAGAAGTACCCCAGATATCTACTCGGATGCTGAAATAAAAACACAGAGAGAACGAAAACCTGCAGCACCTATTAATAGAAGTAGATAAGGCTACAGGGCATATACTTCTGAAACTAAGGTCCATACACTTTGGTTTTCACTAGGCTTACACAAGACCATATAGAAATATTAAAAGATTCTACAAATGTCATGCGTATGAAAAGACTGTAAATAAAGCAGAACTAGTGGCAAGTGCAGCCACAGTCACAGAGAGTTGTTGTTGTTGCTGATCCCTGTTGTATAGCAGCGCTAGACCAAGTCTATGACATTGCACACTCTCAGGAAATCAATGACCAATAATGGTTGCTCCAGAAGATCTTCTTTATCGAGTCCCAAGCACTCAAGGATATGATCCGTAGCGGCTTGGCTTTTGACGTATTCATAGATAGGGGAAAGGAGCAGCTTCTGTTATCCAAGTGGACCGGAGCACCAAAGGTAGAAGGCTGACTTAGCTCCTTACGTGGGCTTAGATCGGAGTTTTCCTTCTCCTAGGTATCTCTTTTAGTCTGGCTCCCACCCAACGAAGAACTGTCCGGCATGGGAGACCCTACCAGTTGCTAAACTACCGCCGGCATAGCTCTCTGGGTTGCTGGAGCACGCAAGCCCGCCTACCACGTCAAGGTAAAGATATCATCGGGCGGGATAGAGAGTATTTACCGTAAGCTATTATTTAGATTATTAAAAGAAATACTTTCTTTAATTAATTAATTTATTAATTTAAAATGTATTTTTAAATTTCTGTATGTATTTTTTGTTTCTCGACTCATTCATTTTAAATCATGTTCCTTTTCTTTTGATACTTCGTAACTAAAATTTTGAAATTTACTATATTTTCCTTACTGATATTTATTTATGAAATTGATGACCTTATGTTTTTTGTGTTGTTAAAATCGTAATATTTCAATACATATTTACGCTTTTTATTTATAAGTTTTAAATTTATGTAGATGCGTTTGCATTTTTTTGAAAAAAAAAACTTATTACGTCATTGCTTACGTAATATTCATGGTATTACGACACTATTAAGTCAATTTTGGAACATTTCTTCATCGTCAAGAAATTTACACACACACACACACACTGATACCACACATATAAATGTAACATCAAGAAGGACCAGAGATGTCCGAACAACAAAGTTATAAAAAGATCAAGTAATTAAAATTACAACTTCATGTAAACCGTAGATTATGTTGAAATTAGTAGGTATAGCGTGTATTTATCATTATTATAATTACTACACCACACTCTTCGGCACAGAATTATATGTAGACTCCTTAGGATATAGCAATCTGTGCAGATTTTGCATTTTACCAACACTGATCAAGTGTTGATCTGATAGAGTAAAATAGATCTCTTGAACATTACATGAGACATGTAGAATGCCTTATTCCTTTGAAATATGTCTTATGGCAAATGCTGAAGGTATGGAATAAAGACTGGTTCCAACAACTCAGAGGTATAGCGTTGGCTATTCAGTTTGTATTCAACGCGTACTCCAGATGTATGGGTGTTAAATTCAATAACACCTCAAAGCATGCCACTCGGTTCAAAGCCACTGCATCAAAGCATAACGTAACAGTTCAGCATTTAGCAAATTCTCCCCATGCTGTCTGCTGAGTAGGATATGACTAGTTCTGCAGCAAACATTAACGGACTTAGACATACAATAAATTTTGCTCCATTTCGTTTTTTTTGTTTTGTTATTTTCGGCGCAAAGCCCATGATTTCAAATAAAAAGCAATCAAATATATAAAGTTTCTTGAGACTTTCCATTCAGCAGCAAATGACGTGAATGAAATGAGCAAACATCGAATGATGCGTAACCAACTGTATTTGTTTTAGTATGTTTGGATGAGTGATCCATCAAAGTCATACAGAGACAACGGTGGTCTAGTTGGTTAAAACGTCGTTCTCATTATCAGAAGGAGTAAATTTGAAACCAGACATTATCGAATGTCAACCGAGATCACTAAAGATGGCTGAGGCACATTAAATAGGTCATATTCGCAATGTCCTCTAAGTGAAATGTTACTCCTCGGTGATGGCTGGCCAAGTTTTGGGTGTTTTGTACTTGGTTCTTAATTCAAAATCACAAAGACTTCATCATACTCCTTTTATCTAAGTAGTAAAGCCCAACTCAGGGCTAGACACAGTGAAGCATGCTGGTGCAACAACTGTCATGTAGTCAATATGGCTGTCATCAGGAACAGTGTTGAAACGAGTGTGTGCGTTCGGTCCAGTCAGCCCACAAAACTTTCCTGCATCCTGCAATCATAAATGGACATCGCAGTCACTTGGTTTCCTTCAATACGATTATTCATTTCTCTCAAGAATAATTTGAAGAACTCTTTTAAGCCATTGTCCTTCTTTGGTAGATTTCAAAATCGTCTTGAAAGAACCTCGTAGAGATACAATAAAACAGCTCACATTAAAAAAGATGACCGAAACACAGTATTCATATTTCAGATATCCCTTCATACAGGGCTTGTAGATAATTCTAGATGTGCATATGTGCTGCAAAATTAACTATTTGCATATCTCATCGCCGTAAACGTGTGATGAAAATTTACCATTACATTCAGGGTACTGCATTTAGAGTTGACAGTTTAAATGACGTATACAAATTGCAATACAATTATAAAGAAGGGTTTACAGATATTAAGGTCGATTGTGATGTCAGTTTTAAATTTAGCTTTAGTGGCGAGAAAGTTTCCATCCACTGAGAAGAATAGGTCTTGCATGCACTTGTGTTATTATGTGATTTAATATTATTGAAAATGAGAGTAAATATATTTGAATGAGAGAGAATAATAGATAAACATATTTATATTAAAAATTAAGAAATAATTTTTGTAGCCACCTAATATTTACAGATGGTACTTGGTCTGCTTTAGCTCTCTCTCTCTCTGTCTATCGCTAATTTTTTACTCTGACCACAAGCAATTATATTTTCACTGGAAATTTGTCTAGTGGTCAGCGTGCCTGACTGTGGATAGATGCATCCTGGGTTCGAATCCCAGTTCGACCATGGATGCACTTTCTCTCTCTACCTATCTTGTCTTTGTCCTTTCCTTGTATCAATGGATTATGAATGGTTGCCTACCCTATAAACGGGTACCTATAGCATGTGTGTACTGAGGAAGTTGGACTCCACATCAAAATATGGTTCAGTTGGAAAAATGGAGCAACGCACCTCATGTTGCCAGCCTAGCTACAAGAAAACCACAACTGGAATAAATGATGAAATTTTGAATTTTTATGTTGAAAAAATAGTAATATTTTTAAAGAATTGAAAATATTATCAAATGAAATTAACCCTCGAATAAAAATTTTTGCATAGCTGCTTATTGAAATATTAAATCGCTTCATATATTTTAACACGTCGACGGATAGTGGAGTGGTTAGCGACCCTAATTTAATAGCAGTAGGTTCCAGGTTCAAATACTGGTTCGGGCATTAATGTTACTTCCTCTCGCTGTATCTTTTACACTTTCCTTTCAATTTGGGTCCAAAGATGGCATGCTCACTGAGTGCCTCTGAATCAGTTACCATCACCTTCGCATCATGTAGTGCTGAATGTATTAATTCTTCGGTCGGCCGGACATTGAGAAAAATATATACTATCATTCATTACCTATAGTACTATAATATATTCTATAGTGTAAACATATGCCCTGAAAAAATAATTCCTTTAATGTATCATACTAATTTATAAAATTCGTAAATACAATAACAGTAAAACTAATATGTACAGTTTTCTACTAATTATCATGGGAAAACATGCACATTTAACAAATCAATGTATAAAAGACGTTTTATGATAGGACGTGATAAATTATATACGTAACATTTTTCTTAATACTTAACAAAAATCTGAACTTCCTCAGGAAATATTAACTTTTATTAAGTAATCATAAAGAAAATTCCAGAGATTCAAGTATTTGCATTGCTGTTTTAATGGAGGGAAAGTTTTCGATGAGATCTTTCATATCTGTACTAAAAGTACCGAAATAGTTTTGTGTAAAGCTTAATGCATCAATAACACTAGAGCGTTTCTTTTTCATAAAATGTTTCATTTTCGTAGAGTCAGCCAAAACGTTTTTTGCCTGATAATGACTTCGCTAAAGTTAAATAAAATGAGAAATAGAAAGATTTTTACCTTGCAATTAGAAAAGCGTTTTCGCTAGATTAAAGATTACGGCTGGGATTTTTTTTAACAATACTTTTTGAGATTTAGTTTTTATAAATAGGGCATTTTATGGATAAAAGTGTAATATCTTAATGATTTAATATTTTTTTTGAAGTTAGGAAATATACATAGCATTATTTTAATTAATGAAAAAATATTTTATTTATGTGTGTATGTATGAAAAGTTATATTTACATTACATTTCAAAGTTTACACACTCAAATTTGTCATATAACTTTAAACAATATGACTGTTGTTTAAATTTCTGATAAATTCAGAAAATAATTCTAAATCAATGTTAAACTATTTATATATAATATATATATATATATATATATATATATATATATATATATATATATATATATATATATATATATATATATATATATATATATATATATATATATATATATATATATATATATATATATATATATATATATATATATATATATATATATATATATATATAAAGTTTGTACGGAAAATACATATAAAGTTTAATAATAACTTCATTTTACAATTATTCAGGTTTTACAATATGTTCTCCTTCAAAGTACTCACCCTGGGACGAGATACACTTCTGCCATCGCCGTTTCCACTGTTGATAACATTGCTGAAAGTCTTCAGTTGTGATGCTGCTCAGTTGCCGTGTCGTTTCTGCCTTGATGCCTTCCACATCTCCCAAGTGCCGCCCTCGAAGCACCATTTTGTATTTAGGGAACAAGAAGAAGTCACAAGGGGCTAAATCGGGTGAATAAGGCGGGTGGTCTGTTACGGTGATTGAGTTTCGGGCCAAAAAGTCACGCACTTCGAGCGACGTGTGAGCGGGCGCATTGTCGTTATGAAGCATCCACCTGCCCCCTTTTGCCAAATCCGGTCGAACTTGGGCCACACGAGCTTGGTGACGTGTCAAAACTTCAACATAAAAATTTCTGTTCACTCTCTGGCTCTGTTCCTCAATCAGAGAGAGCTCCATGACGATGGCAGGTGAAAAAGAGTAACTTTCAACAAGCAGCAGCTTACACTATTACTTACACGCAGAGCGGTCTGACTCGAACTGATAGTTGATGGGATTGGTTACAGTAGTAGTGCCACTTGGCGGTGACTGCACACAGTAAAATAAAGTTATTATTCAACTTTCATACGTATTTTTCGGAAAAAACCTCGTATATATATATATAGCACTCAAATATCTACATAAAAAATATGGTGCAGCATATTATTAATCATTTTTAAATGTCCTTTTAAAAATTCAATATTCTTTATGGGCTTCAAAATTTTATGTTTTATTCCAATTTATTCTGATTATTCAAATAAATATCATTAAATAAATTTTCTACACGCACGCACGCACACACACACACACATACGCACTGCTGCCAACATCAATGAAACACCCGTAGGTGAGATACGCGAATGATTATAATTTCAGCGCAGACGCACATCACGTGCACCAGTGGTGCATTTTCAAACGCTTGCAGATTTCAATGATTTAAAGTTCAGCAATTGTGGTTTTTTCAATAAAATGATCAATTATGCCTGGTAGAAAGCAACGATCATTTTTTGATCAAATATCTGATTTCAACAGAGGGAGGATAGGGACCTATCGAGATTGTGGATTATTTTTCAGGGATCGGTAGTCGTATTTGGACGACCTCAAACAATTTTAATGCGGATGTGTAATTGCTGGATGCAGGAGAATACGACGGATCGATTTGTGTTCGATCACATCCACGTCAGTGTACCACTTCACGTGATGACATGCAAATTATGCGCATGGCACTGATGGATCCTTCAGCCACGTCACAGCATATTCAGTTTGTAAAGCATCATCCAGTGTCTGCGCGTATTTTGTCTTCAGTACCACGATGTTCGCATTCGAGTCTGGAGACACCGTTGAGAGAGGATGCTGAACAGCTGGGTTATTCACCGCCACACTGGTCCTGCACCGGATATTATGGGAGTGACCGGTATTGGATATCATTCTCCCACTCTTCTAGTGCGGATTGCCAGTACTTTAAGCAACCAGCACTACATCTCCAACGTGTTAGAGATTCCTTGTCTTGAGGGTTTGTCTACAGCTATATTTCAACAGGACACACGTGGCACGCATTGTCCAAGGATTCTTCGTCAATCACCAGATTGATTTGCTTCCCTGACTGGCTCTCTCTTCGGGTCTTTCGCCGATAGAAAACATGTGATCCATGGTTGCTCAACGATTGACCCAGATTACATCCCCAGCTGCCACACCAGATCAACTTTGGCAATGTGTGAAAGCAGCCAGATCTGCTGTATCCCAAGAACACATCAAAAGTTTCTTTGAATCAATGCCAAGGCGTGTGGCAGTGATGATCTCCAACAATTGCGGCGACTCTATCTTCTGATTTTGGCAGGAACCATACCTTACATAGGACTATAAATTTAATTCTTTGATACTTGTTCAACATGGTACCTACAAAATAAATTTTGTTGCGACATCTCTTGTTTTTCTTTGTGCTACATTTCAGGTGGCCAATAGTATATGTATATGTACGATACAAAATTGGTATGTAATTTACGTCTTTATATTTTTATTCAATCCCGACAGATTCATTTTAAATTCCTCAAAGTCTTCTAAAGATAATACAATGCGATACCATAAGTATCGAACTAACGGCTCAATGTGACCTTATAATAAGACACTGATGCTTAGACCGAAAGGTCCTGGGTTCAACTCCAGTCACTGTTTAACAAAGGGAGATAGATGTTGCTTTTCTACATTCAACATACACATCTGCAAGGTTGGATGCTTTAAAGTTTTTTGGGATTCTTCTTTCTGACTCGCAAATAAGACCCACTAAATATGAAAAGTCTACCATAAAGATAATTAAGAGGAGACCGTTAAAATGTATTACAACAGGTTTAAGTCGTTTTACTGCATTTTAATCATGACTGAAACACACTATGACCTTGTAGTAGTAGGATATTAATTTTAAGAGTGGAAGGTACTGTGTTCGATCTCTGCTCATATTGAGCAAAGGAAGACGGAAGTTATTCCTCTGCATCTGTGAACATTAGAGATGAGCGCTTGGTAGTTTTTCGGGTTTTGTCCATTGTCATACTGTTGTATTTCACTGGCTGGATAATTTTTATAAATTCAACTACCCATTTTTTTCTGGCTGGAAGTCCTCTTTTTTATTTAATTCTATTCCCTATTCCCCTCATTTTGATGAAGTGGGATGTCCTAACGTGGGACTTGGAGGAAATCCGGTCTTGCATGGAAAAAGCGAGGGGAGGCAGAAGAGAGGTGTGAGAAGAAGGGAAAAAGACAGAAATGGTTGCAGGACATCGCCTGGAAAAGAGACTCTGTTGGTTAAGCTAGTCCGATGCTTTATTAGAGTCTATAAACAGTAAAGTTGAAGTTTCGATAGTAATAAAAAAGCACACGAGATTGGTCGGAAGAAGAAGGAATAGATATAGACTTCTGTAGTATTATTCCAAATGAATTCTCCATTAATACAAATCCGGATGACGAGTCTATAAACAGTAAAGTTGAAGTTTAATAAAAGCACTCGAGATTGATCAGAAGAAGAAGAAATAGGCTCCTGTAGATTATTCTAAATGATATTCTTCCTTAATAAGAATCCGGATGAAAGAAGCCTCGCCGAATAACTGATCAACCAAGTTTTTTTGAAGCCCTCTAAATAGGCCGGACTATTCTATCAACTGTTTGTATGTAAGTTAATGTTTTTTAAAAATTTATTTATCCAGCCAATTTTTTTAGTGTGGTACCATCATTTGCATAACTTTATGTTATAATTAATCTGAATATAACTTTAAGCAAACTAGTGTTCATCAGTATAACATGCGTGCATATATATATATATATATATATATATATATATATATATATATATATATATATATATATATATATAGAGAGAGAGAGAGAGAGAGAGAGAGAGAGAGACATGCAAAATTTCAAGATAATATATTATATTTTAAACCGATTCCATCCTTGAACAGTGAACGTTTTTACTAAACATCTAATAATTAAGAACTTTTTAGTATGCCTAGAATGCAGCATTAAAGAAATGTTTCTTGAAAAAAATGTATTGTTTAAAAAATATATATGATCTAAATTCATAAATCATTTTTCGTAAAATAAGTAATCATGGTTTAAAATAAAATTATAATTTGAATTTTCAAAATATACAAATTTGTATAATATATGCTTACAATTTCTAATGCAAAACTTTGATAATAAATAGCGTATTGTAAAATTAAAAAGTTTACAGATCTAAATAATTGAAATGAGTTTCTAAATTCAAGAGTAGGCATTGTTTAGTAACTTATAACTAATTGGACAGAAATATTTTTATTTGAAAAAATTTTTATGACTAAATTTACATTTATTATTTTAATTTTGCCTTAAGCAAAATAAGCTAACTTAATATATTTAATAGTATGCATTACATTAGCAAAAATAGTAATACAAATTATTAATCAGAGTGAGAAGTATTTGGGAATTATTAATTTAAATATTCTCTAAATTTCAATCGTTAAAGTCTAAATTATGTGGACAAAAATATTGAAATATTGAATGTGATATTTATACTACCGACACATAGAAAAACTACATTAAAAACGAATTTCTCTAATAAAGTGTACATAGAGAAATTGTAACAAATTCTTGATATTATAAATATCGAAAAGTTTTCCTACAGGATATTTCATTAATGAAACTTTGAATCAAAGAGGTTATAAATCAGAATATTTATCTCATTATAAACATTAACTTATTTTATTTTTTATTTATTACATTACATATATTCAGAGTTGTATGCTTGATTCTTGAGAGCCGCTTGTAAGTCTTCGTCGATAATAGGACAAATAGCACAATGACAGATGTACAACCACAGAAGAATAACGAAGAAAAACACCCAGGGCCACGATGGGAATCGAATCCACACTCCTACGCTCTCAAGCGATTAGCGGAACTCATTTTAAGTTTCTTTTATTTGCAAACGCTCAAACATATATAATTGTCATCAATTTAAATCTAAATTCAAAATCATCGATAAAATTTTGTTTTTAAAATTGTGCTGTTTACTGTGGTTGACAGCTTGCCAATAATTACTCAATTCTTCGTAACAAACGTATCATTATAAATGACATTCTCTTTGAAGGAAAGTATACTGCATGGAATTCTACTTGAGTCAGTGATAGTGATGAGATTGAAAGGTGTGCATCAATCGTAATGTTACCACCACTTATAATTGAGTGCGAGCTTTATGAACTACATTATGAAATGAGAGTTTTATAAATTTATAACCTGCAGGTGTTTCATTAATATTAGTAGTATTATTTTTGCTTTATTTTACTTTGCTTGAATATAATATTTATATAATAATTTTTACAGTGTTATGTAGAATTTTATCCCATGTCACTTACATTTCTTTTCTGAATGAAAATTATGAGCTTCGAAATAGTTCTCATGAAGTTGATACATGAAAAAAATTAAAATCAATATGTACTTAGAAATATCAGCGGCTTACATAAAGTTACAGCATTGAATACTATATCCCAATGGCCTTTTTGTTTTACTGTATCCCAATTGCATTTATTCAAAAAATTATTTCTCGGTATGTTTGCAGATATGAATGTGGTATTTATGAAAAGATATATGTATATAATGAACTAAAAAACGATAAATTTTATTCCATTTTTTGTCACTAAAATCACATGGAGCTTTGAACTACTTTAGTAAAGAAAAGGTTAACATATGTACTTAAATGTTTCAATTTTCCATAAGGATAAAAAGAAATAAAAATGTTTTCTCGAATTAGGAATTGATATTTTCTAAGTATACAAAAGCAAATAATTTCTTTGAATATTTTGCGATAGAAAAATTTTGCTTCAAGTGAATATCAATGATAAAATGAAAGGAAATACAAAAATAAATTGCATACTTTCCTGTCATGTATTATCAGGATCTTACAAGCAAAGGCATATTTTATTATAATACAAAATTATAAAGTTTGCAAATGAAAAAAATGACTATACTCATAGAATTAAAGTAAGTATAATACGGTCGAAATAAGATATGTGTTAAATTAAAACGAAGTAAATATAATACATATATTATATTGATTTCTTTTTTAGGGGAAGATAAGAATATTAAGATACCTTGTGATTTCATTTTCTGATTCTTAAATATTTTGCAACCAAATTAGATCAAGTTTTAAATTATCTATTTCTCAAACATTATATATTCTTATTCTTAAATATCAAATAAATTTTGCATGCAATTTGCAAAACGAAATATCACTCTTTACTTTTTCATTGTTGGAATTCATTATTTTTTATTTTTGCATTACTAGAATTTACCACGAAATCAACACGTTAGACTTAACAGAATTCACTGGAACATCATAATCCTAATTTAACATAAAATATTGTTTTTCTTTAAAATATTATATAATTTTAAATGTAGAATATTTCACATATTTTTTAGGAAATATTCAAATTTTAACACCTATGTATTTTTAACACTTTGAATTAAAAATTATTTTCCAAGCCAAAAGGAAGAAATCATTTATATTATTTATAAAATTTGAAATGTTACCGAGCCAATGTTTAAACTTAAAAACCAAGATTACTTAAGTAACTGCTACTAATGAAAAAATTTGTTTCATCGATATAATGGTAGGAAGCAGAATTAACAAAATATTTCATTCAGCAATAATTTGTTTGTTATTAATGGGAAATTGCTAGTTTTTAAAGATAACCTACCACAAATATAACTTCGATTTGAAATAGCAAAATTTTAATTCACAAAAAGAAATATACTGAAAAAATGGGTTATAAGCTTAATTCATTTTTATGCTTACATTTCCTCCAATATCATTAAATTTCTATGATAGTGATTTCTTTATATTTTCTTTACGGCGAAAGTCGTTTTTTTTCCACATAATTCTTTGGTTAAAAAGCAGCATATATTTCTAAATTTTTATCACTATTACTTTCTAAGCATTGCACCTAATTATAATTATTTTTTAAAAAACCTATTATTAGAAAAAACCTAAGTTATTTTTCTCATTTCTTCTTTAAAATGATTCTAATAAATTTAAGAATTATTTTGTTTAAATAAATATAATTTATTCCAAAACTCAATTCTAATTTCTAAATTTAAAAAAAAATCAGAAAAATAAATACAATATTTAGAAAAAAGAACAATTGTTTCTAAAAATGAAAAAAAGATCAACAAATTTCGATGTTTAATATAATTTAAATTTTCCTTCCATCCTTAAGTATAATTTGTGTCTGACCAGATATCAATCATAATTAATGTTTTTAAGCACTTGGTTTATAGAAATTCTTCTGACATTTCTAAGAAAATATTTAAATGAACCACATTAATATATTCTTATTTTTGAATTCAGTGATTTAAACAAAATATCCTTTAGCAAAATAGAAAATCAATTATAATAAAATTTTTTTTGCTATTTGTCATATTAAGGACGAATGGTAAACTGTTTTATAATTCATAAATAAATTTGCACTCATTTAATATGAAGATAGCACTCAATATTTATTTGTAGTAACTGATTATTTTAGTAATAAGCATAAGCTGTTTCTGTCATTTATCAAACAGATAAAATAGCGACTAAAGTTCTAAAGAAAAATTGTGAAAATGCATAAGCTTTGTACTAACAAATCAGATTAATTCATTTATAAAAGAACTCCAAAATTATTTGAAGAAAATATTAGGGACTAGTTTACTATAAAAGGAATCGGAATAAAGGGAACTATGATGAAATTATTACTAGGTCATAAAATGAAACAATAACTCTAGGTGATAAAATAAAACAATAACTCTAGGTGATAAAATAAAACAATAACTCTAGGTAATAAAATAAAACAATAACTCTAGGTGATAAAATAAAACAACTGTTGGTGATAAAATAAAACAATGACTCTAGGTCATAAAATAAAACAATAACTCTAGGTGATAAAATAAAACAATAAATGCAGACAATAAAAATAGTGTTGCATAGATGTGTGGCATAAATTAGTTAGAAATTTCAAATCATAAATCTATAATTATATAAAAAATATCATTTGTGAAAACATCCAAAGAAGGTAGTTTGTGGACATTTTTTTAAAATTTATATAAATCAAAATACATTAAAAAATTTATATTTTTAAACACTGTAATTTTAGATTTCTTTTCAAATATCCAAAATTTAATTTATATTTGAAGAGAAATCTAAAATTACAGTGTTTAAAAATACATTAATTAAAGCATATAAAAATTTCAATCAAGAAAATAATAATATTTTTGGAGTACTGAAAGCAGATTCAAGTATTTATAGACTATTAGGTTTTTTAATAATGAAGAAATAAAGAAAACCCTTTTACAAGAATAAATTGGTTACTTACAATTAACTTGATGATGTACATAAAATTGAAAACGAAGGATATAAATCTCCAGTACGTTGGATTAGTTGTATAACAAATTTTGATTTATTGCTTGATAAGAAAGATTTAATTAAGATAAGAAAATTAATATTCATTTTCATGTTCTCTTCTATCTAATTTGTTTTACAAGAGATTTGACTCCGTTTTTAAGAACAATCTCATTATACGATTAAAAATGAAATTACTTTTACAAAGAAGTTTAATTTTCAAAAAATTAGATAAAAGCTGTTTTGAACATGTCATTTATTCACCATTTGCAGAAAATGTAGTAATCTTTAACAGTTCTAACAGTGAAAGTAGAACATAATTTATCTAATATATTAAAAATTTTAATTAGAATATAAAAAAGTAGAAATATTTTTGAACAGAACCGTAAAAAAATTCTGTTATACAACTGAAATATATTTCTAGTTTAAATAAATGTAATTCTAATAATATTAGAATTTACAATATGTTAAAAAAGGGCATAGCTGTCATATAATCCAGTATACTGAAATCTGAATTTTTTTGGCGACGAAATGATGTTGCTAAGATGACATATTGTGACGTATCACGATGATGTAAATTCTAGAGTTGCCAAAAAAATTGTCTACACAATTTTTATAGGTCTCCGTCTGTAAGGCGTAATCGCCAAGCTGTAAATCTGGTTTGCCAGATAAGCAGGGAAATCCGTCAAAAAATTACCAAACTCAAAATTTGGTATGCTGGATTATACGATAGCAGTGCCAAAAAAATGAAAAAAAAAAGAAACGTAACTTGTGGTTTCTAGAAGAAGCAATTTATATATTTAAAAATTTCATGCATTCAATTACATAAAATATTCATATTTTATAAGAAAGTGTTTTATATATATTGGTAATATATCTATAACCAAATAAAAAGTAAATGTATTATAATATTTGGAACAATTTTATTTCAATAAATTCTCATAAAAATTATTTCTACTATATGGAGATTGTGTAATATTGTAGTGTTTATAGCAACAATATATATTTTTCTATAAAAAAAAATCTTAAATCTTATGAAAGATGTGCATCCAATCAAAATAAGAAAATATTCTGCAAACTAATTTGAAGAATTGAACTTTGAAGGTAATTTCGAACAATGAAAAAATAATATCCTATTATTTATAACATTTATAGTTTTATCGCTTTTATATACAGGATGATCTTTTTAAAGTGACAGAGTGTTTGAAGCGCGCTGTAGCGCGATCTAATATAGCCGGAATGACACCAAACCTGGTATTCAGACTAATCAAGACACGGGAAAAATGATTCCGTAAAAGAAAATTTAGTTCCATAATTTACCGCTAGGTTATTTTGTGGCGCTTTAAAATGAATAAAATGTGAGAAAAGAGAAATACTGACACATACAATCATCATACAATTAAATTATTAATGTTTATTTATTACATTTACTTCCCCGGTGAGGAATTCGACCACATAATATGTGAGCTCCATTCTCAGAAATAACATCGTGCATTCTGTGCACAACGTTCTCCACAGCCCCTTCATAACGTATCACGAGGTATATTCCGCACTGTCTTTGTTATGTTGTAATTTAGAATAGACAAATTCGATACTCCACCAACATAACGTGAGAGGCATGGCCACTGGAGCTCGTTTACTTCAACTGAGATTATTTGTCGGATCTGTCTACTACTTGCTTTTATAGCCCCTATTACTGGCATTGTCATCGAACAACATTTGCATTTTGCTTTGATACCTGTGTTTTATGCTAATTCTTTATTATAAACTACAGCAGCGCCACAAAATGCCCTAATGGTTACTTTTGAACTAAAACTTTTTTGCGGAATTTTTTCCCATGTCTTGATTTGTCTAAATACCAAGTTTGGTGTCATTTTGGCTTTTTAAGATCGCGCTACAGGATGCTCCAAACACTATCACTTTAAAAATGATAACCCTGTAACTAAAATTAAGTTTAAAATGCAGTGATATTTTAGTTTAGACAACAAACATCTTGAATTGCACATTCATGTTGCCATATATATTAGTTTATTACTATATTCTTACTTCAAGATATAAGCAAAGAGTATTTGAGTGCGAACCTTTCAAACGTGAATAAAAATTTGACAATATTTTGATATAAACATTTCAATTTATCGAGTTTCACTGTCTTCTACTAAGCTGTTTGTGTTTCAACCTTGTCATATCTAATGGATGCAAGATTCTTGATGAACAGTGTTAGATTATGATCTTCAGATCATAGTACAGATGTTACACTCGTAGATTATGGTGTTCAGTGTACATGAAGCTGCAAGAAACAACTAAAATAAGATAGTTTTTTGGAAATCTTAAGAGCACACATGACGACAAAATCCTATTCCTGAAAAAGCTTGTATATTTCTTAATACGCCGCTGTTGTTAATCAATCGCTTTATACTGTTATTGCTTGTCAAAAATTTTAGGTTAAAATTGTTTGATTTGTTTTTTTTTATTTAAATCTCAATAAAAAAACAAGACAAACTAATTAGAGATTACAGGCTATTCTAATTTATATTTTCAGATTAAAAAGCAATTTTCCTACCTATTTTTTTAATGAAAGAGAAATATAAGTTTTTTCTTAAATTTTAAATTAAAATAACTCCAAAAAACTTCATACATTACAATGAATTATAATTAGCCGATAACTCTTTATTCCGTTTGAAAGCTATCAGAACATCTCGAAATATTATACTCAAAGTGAGTCAAAAGAAGTTTATTTCTATTGGATTAAAACTCTGATTTTTACAATCAATTTAAAAATTTTTAACTGCAACAAAAGTGAAAATCTATTTATAAATAATGTTAAAAATCAAATTCAGTTCAGAGTTACAGTAACGCCATGAAATTTTTCTAAAGAGAATGATATTTATGATTTGATCATTTCAGTTTAATTATTTCAACCATTGAATTTGGAGCTGATTGATTTCAGTAAATGCTACCATTTCTGAGAATGTGGTCTTAATTATTATTTCAAATAATAAGTTTATATGCTTAAAACATGCTAACACATGATATCGATTAATTTATCCATTGCGTTTGAAGTTCTCCCTTATTGAATCAGGTTTACTAAATCTGAAAAATATAAATGAAACATTACTTTGAAATTTAAATGCATTCTGAATATCTATACAGTGAGTGTAAAAAGTATTCGTACAGTACGACAATTGATTTAAAAGAGATCCATTCATAAAAGTTATAAACATAAATTGCATTTTAATTAACTGTAAATATATAATATAACATATTTTCACTAGTTTCATGTAAAATTAACAAAAATAATTTTATTTATGAATAAATATTTACAAAATTGAAACAATCCAACATCTTGTGATGTAAAATGCATTCGTACATCAGGTTTATATTGGCCAACACAGTCATAATATTTCATCCAATACCTTATAGGATATCCTTTAGCTCGAATATCACCTTGAGTCTCTTTGGCATTGATTCCACCAATTTAGCTGTTATTGAGCAAGATATGGCGTCCCATTTATGATTAAGAACTGATTCCAAATCTTTTCATTAGAAATATATATGTCTGGGTTTAATATTTTTATCAAGAGTGTCCCATAAATTCCCGATGGGTTTGAGGTCCGGCAATTCAGGAGGAAATTTTATGAACTTTGGGGTATTATATAGTATCCAGAGCCTTGTGCTTAGGACTGTGTGCTTGGGATAGTTATCATGCATAAAAACGTAATCACCGTTCAAGCCCATTTTTGTTGCACTGGGTCCTAAATTATTGTTTAAAATGTCAATATAAAGTTGATGATTCATAATGCCTTTAATAAAGACTAGTTTGCAAACCCCAGAAACACTCATACTCTCCCAACAAGCAGACTTCCAACCCCATGTTTCACAGTCGGCTCTAAATTTTTAGGATGCATTTCTGTATTGCGCTTCCTCCATACCATTCGTCTCCCATCCAATCCAAATATGTTGTATTTACTTTCGTTTACTTTAAAGATAACCTTTTTCCAGAAATCTGGACTGTCATTAACGTATTGCTTGGCGAAAGCCAATCGCAGCTTCCGATTCTTCTCACTATCAAAGAATTTTCGTCTCACAACACGGCCAATGAAACGTTCATTTCTGCATGCTTTTCGAACAGTACTTACGGAGACTGCTGTTTCCATGTTCTTCATTTCTGATGTTAATGTAAGAGCACTTATTTTGGGATCCTTCTTTAATAAACGTAATAGAAACCGTCTGTCAGATTATGTCAATAGACATGGTCGCCCAGTACGAAAACTGTTTTGAACCGTTCCAGTGGCAGCAAACTATTTTATGGTTGACTGCACAGTTGAACGGGGTCTACCAATCAGATCAGAAATCTTGTTGTAATATTTACCATTTTTACGGAGCTTTAAAATCAGTTCTCTTTCGGAAACACTTGTCTCTTTACTTTTAAGACCCATTAAAGAATTTCTAGTTCCTCACTACATTAAAATTTCTACTGAAGAACCTTTTAAGTAACTTACAAGATGGCGTCAATTAACTTCATCTTAATGGCTACATTAATCACAAAATATAATTTAAAATATTTTACGTTTCTTTTAGTGTACGAATACATTTTATACCACAAGATGTTGAATTGTTATAGTATTGTAAATATTTATGTATAAAATGATTTTTGTGTAAATTATATAAGTATAGTGAGATTAATCTACAAAAGTTCTACGATTAGAATGCAATTTTTTTAAAAATGATAATTCTCAAGGTAATTTTTCTTTTATTGTTCTCCAACAAGAAAGTAATAAAAAAATGATATTTCATTATACAGTAAACAGTCATTCATAGGGACCCTAATAAACCGAACTTTGCATATTTGAGACAGACATTTTGAATGCACATGCATACATTTGTATGTATATACTGTATAAATAAAAAAAGATATAAAGCAATGCTGTATTTTTGTTGAAACTGGAGTTTGTTGACTTTGGATAAGTCAAATACTACATTATAAACATCTCCGTCTATTGTTCAAGAGATGACCATTAAAGTAGGATAACAAAAGATATGTAGTTTCTTCCAACCAATGAGCTAGTTAAGTGTTGTTGCCGAAGATGAGTTGGTTACTGCAGTCCAATACGTTGAAAATAGTTTTTCAACTATGTTTATCATATAGTTAAAATAATGTGCACACACTTAACTTAATTTTCCCTTATGCAGATTCATATATTTCATTCTCTCATTACAATTTTTACTTTGTACATTACATTGTTTTTGTATCTTGGTTCAATTTATAGATTATTCTGCTTAATCCGTAATGTCATCAATTTGGTTGACGTATATATATCCCCTATTAGTTTGGATTAATGAGATTTTAACGTATATTTTATTTAAAGTAAATAAAAATTTCATTTAAATTTTCCTTTTAGAATGTTATCGAAATAAATAATTTTAGTTTTGTTTTGCCTTATGTATATTTTCTGAAGTATTCATTCATTATATTGGTACCATATTTTTCAGAAATTATAAATAATTTTTATATTTTTTTCTTATATATTGTTACGATCAAAGAATTCTTTTGGAAAGTATTTTATATTTAGTGTATTTATTTGTATAAATGGCTTATTTTGATATTATTAGCATATTTAAAGTGATTTTGCATATTTTAAAAACCAATTTCATGAAAAGTCTTCCTTTTGTGTATTTATTCATCAATTTTTTTTCAAAGGTTCTGCAGTTAATAAATATATTTAGTTTTGTTTTGTCTAGAATGTATTTTTTTCTACTAATTTATATCATATTTGTAATATATTTTAATTAACTATAGATAATTATATATTCATAAATACTGTCAAGATCAAAGAACTATTTTGGAAAATAGCTAATATTTAAAGTATTTATTTGTTTAAATGGCTAATTTCCGTATCAATTTCTCGTTTTAAATGCTTTTCTACATTCTATATACAAAATATTTTTTGTATTTATTTCATCACTATCGTTGTAATATTTAATTTTTATCGGTTTTGATATTATTAAATATTATTTTGGTTTAAAGAAAAATGTTATAAAATTGAAATTTGTGCTCCTTTAAAAATTTTATATCTTATTAATACACTGCTGGACAATTGCTAAGGACGGATAACACTATCATCCATAGCAACCACAAAATGAAAGGAAGCAAAATGTGGAAAATTAGAATAAGTGCGGGATATAGTACGAAGAAGTATGCGTATGCAAATTTTTTTCCACGTCTGTTCATCACGTGCTAGCGTTCATAAGAGCTTTAAAGGTTTTCACGCGTGTGTACAGTTGTTGTTTCAAGTCAAAGTTTTACAGGAAAGATTTAAAAGACGAACTTGCAATTTTTAGCATGTCTTTCCGACATCACTTAGATGATTTTATGCGTGGTCGAATTATTGGAAAGATCGAAGAAGGGCGAAAAATAACAGATGTTGCCAGGGAGTTCGACATCGCTCACAGCGTTGTTTCACGGCTGTAGAAGTCATTTAAAACTACTGGAATGTGTAGTAGGCGGCACGGGGGAGGTCGTGTTTGAAGTACGACGCTTCCAGAAGACAGATATATCGTTCTATCAGCAAAAAGGAACAAGCGCACCACAGCTCAGCAGGTGGCAAATCAGTTTCTTGCTGCCTCAGGAAAGCAGATCTCCCGAAAAACTGTTGCCAGACGTTTGAAAGGAAGAGGACTATACGCCCGCAGACCTGTTGTGTGTGTCCCATTGACCAGACAGCACCGTACTGCCCGTTTGCAATGGTGTCGTGAGCATCGCAATTGGACTGAACAGGACCGGGCATGCGTACTATTCTCAGATGAGAGTAGGTTCAGTCTGTCATCGGATTATAGATGCCAATTGATCTGGCGCGAGATTGGTACTGCTTATCGCGCAGAAAATATCCAGTAAAGGGACCGATATCCGACATGCAGTGTCATGGTGTGAGCCGGCATCATGATCAATGGCTGCACGCCCCTACATGTGGTTGCGAATGGGGCTATGACGGGCCAAGGATACATTAATGAAGTTCTACTTCCTCATGTTCATCTTTTCCGTGGTGCTGTCGGTGATAAATTTGTTTATATGGGCGACAACGCAACATGTCATCGAACACTCGCTGTTCAGGATTGTCTAGACAGCGAGGGTATTCAACGCCTCGTATGGCCATCACGTTTTCCACATCTAAACCCCATTGAAAATGTGTGGGATGCTTTGGGGAGGCAATTGATGGTCGAAACTGTACTCCGACAAATAAGAACACCCTCATCCGCACACTTCCAGAGGAATGGGATAAATTGCCTCAACAGCTGCTGGATAATGTTGTGCAGAGTATGATACGACGTGTGGAATGTTGCATCACACTCCACGGTGGACATATCCCGTACTGATACCTTTCTTCAAGGTGCCTGCTGACTTTTAGATGCATTGTTCCATTTTTCCGTATGTATCATAAAATGAACATTTTTTTCTTTCAGATGTTTCACGGCTTTTGTACTTTCCAGAACAATAAATATTTATTATTCTAATGTCTGAATAGTGTGACAAATATATTTTATCATGTTAGGCCTCATGTCTCGCTTAATGTTATGCTACATTGCAATTTGTGATCCGTCCTTTGCAATTGTCCAGCAGTGTATTTTTATTTATTAGGATTAATGTAAACGAAATTTTGCATTTAAAAGTTTTACATTTTTCCTGTTATATTTTTTATTTGAAATATTTACTTCCAATTTTTCAAAAAAGGTTGTAAAAATATAGATGTTATTTTAGTATGCTGACCTGTTATTTTATTAGTGGAACAGAAGATAATTATGGGACAATTTCGGTATATTGCTTCAATTTCTCTAAAGATATATCACTTCAATTTCTTTAAATAGATATTACTTTAATTTCTCTACAGATATATTACTACAATTTTTTTAAAGATATATTACTTCAATTTCTCTAAAGATATATTATTTCAATTTCTCTTCTTTTTTCACAAAAAATTTCAGTAAGCACTTGAAAAAGATTCAGGTTAAAAATAATTTCTATCTTAAAATTGATGTTTGACTAGATGATTTCAAAACATTATCTGAAATGGTTTGAAAATAAAAATTTAAGGCATTTCAGTGTTCACAAAAAGTAACATTAGTGTCGTAAACTTTTTTCTTGAAAATAGAGCCTTAACGTTTTCTTTTATAATAGAATTTATAATTGACAATAAAGTTTTATTATTTCGAAAAAATTAAATTTTGATTCCTTAATGAATTTTAAAAATCAATTTTTGATTTTGTTTACTAGTTGTGTTTTTTTAAGGCACATTTAAAAAGAAATACAATATAAATACATTTCAAAACACAATATTAATACAAAACAAAAGCAAATACAATTCTATAAAATGCAATTTGCATCAACAATTGCATTGGAATAATAGATACTAATAATAATTATTCGAGGAAAGATAAAAATTAAAAATTTACAGGATTATAAATTTTGAGAATTCTTTTACGCAAAAAAAGTAATGAAGTTTAGGAACTTTAGGAGAGAAAGTGTGTTTACTTAATCTTAGTAAAGAACTGAAAATTTTGTAAAAAATAATTGTGAAATCCAGTTTGACTATGATTGGTTTGGCTCCTATTGTTACATTTATTTTTATTCTCTTTTTGTAACTGACTCTTCTTTACTATATGCTATTATATGTCAAAACATGCCGCCAACCCTATCAAGTGGTCAGAGTCCCTGATTACGGGTTGGGAGGTCCTGGGTTCGAACCCCGGTTCGGGCATGGATGTTCTTTCTCTCTCTATCTATCCTGTCTTTGTCCTTTCCTTGTATGAATGAGGTGTGAATGGTTGCTTACCCTATAAACGGGTCCCTATGGCATGTGCGTTCTAAAGAAGTCGGACTCCACACCAAATATAGTTCAGTTGAAAAAGTGGAGCAGCGCACCCCATATTGCCAGCCTAGCTGGCACACGACAACAACATGTCAAAAATTCCTCAACAAATCAATAACCAAGCGAACCAGGTAGAGATAAAATTAGATGTCAAGATATTCAAATTTTTAAATCTTTTTGTAAAATAAAAAAATGGGTTTTTTCTTTTTTGACAAAAAAAAGCAGTTTTGTCTGGTGAATGAAGAATTCATTTATTTTAAATATTTAAAAGTAATATTTCAGATACTTTTGTGTTTTAAATCAATGCACAATAATAAAGATAAATTGTTAGAAAATAATGGTTACTGTAGTTGCTACAGTGTCATTGTATGTTTCCTTGTGTAAAAAAGAGATGTACAGTGATCTCCCCTATAACACGGTACTCATATTACACGATTTCGTGTCCCCCGAATAACACGCGTTTTTTCCCATACAACATGTTGATTCCCCCCGTTATATTTCTGTACTTCCTAACTTATAAAGATTAGTACAGTTCACAATCCATGTCGCGTACGTATGCACATTCTGTCTATTGAGTTCTTATAAAATTAAATTTAAATTATATTTTTAAACTTTGAACATTCTGCTAAAAATGATGTCGGTGGAAAGTTATTTCAAATAGCTCCACTCTACCGCGAATAAACATGTAAAAAGACTATTTTAGGAATTATTTGATTTATTCGAAATTTTTTATATATATATATACATATATATATACATATATAGCCGACCGATGGCTGAGTGGTTAACGTTCGTGAGTTCTGGGCTGTTGGTCCTGGGTTCGAATCCCTGTTCAGGCATGAATGTTTTTTTTCTTCTCTGTGATTCTATGTCCTCTCTTCTGTGATGTGTGTATGTTGTGGTATGAATGTGGCCCACCCTATAAACGGGTTTGTGGTGGTATGGCGCGGGCAACGCTACTCGCCTCCGTGACTTGGTTCCCAGGTGCCCGCTGGGTAACGACAAATGAGTAGCAGTTAATGGCCTTGATGTGGCATAGGGTTAGTCACCCAAGTGTGCCGGCCGTTGGTATATATATATATATATATATATATATATATATATATATATATATATATATGTATATTATATATATATATATATATATGTTTTTTTAGTTATATTTGTATAATTTTGTTATTTAAAATGTTCTTAGTTTGATTTTTATAAAAGGCAACATTTCGTTCATAACATAGTTTTTCCTTAATTTTCGAAGTAAACCCAATTTGACAAGAGAAGTTAAACGTGAATCATCTGTACGTAACACATTATACGAGGTCATACGAGTGTGTTTTCCGAGAATGCTCATACAATGAGCGTTTTCCTATAACGCAGAACTAATGTACCGTGTTACAATGGGATTACTGTATTTAATAATGGTGAACTTAAAAAAATGTGCTGCACTAAATATATTATGTTTTATATTTTATTACTGTTATTTTATTTTATCTCATTGAAAACTAATGTTCCTGAAATCTTTCTTTTTATTCCTTTTTCCAAAAATATTTCCAGTATAGCGGAAATGCACAACTCTTTAAAATTTCTGAAAATATGTATTTATAAAATTGCGTAATTTTGATTTTCTAGCATGGTAAATAATCTTGGAATTAAAATAAAAGTTTTTTCACTATTAACAAAACATGACTACAATCTTATTTATCCAATATATCGGATATTCCTAGAAATCTAAAATGTGTAAAAGTATGAAAAAACCTTCTATAAATTTTCTTTATCTTAACTTTAAAATATTTAAGCAGGGTTGATCTTCTTAATAATTTAAGAACTGTGCTCTGATTACTACAATAAACTTTAGTTTTTTTATATTAAAAAATGAAAAGAAAAAATTAAATAAACTTAGGAATTAAATTTAGTATAGCGTTAAAGTAATTCCGTAAAATTTCTGTAAGCAAGATGGATGACTAAGAATCTCTTTAACTTTGATTATTGCCGTCGCTGATTTTGAGGAAGATTGATTTCACACAATGCCACGATTTTTGAGAATGTAATTTTCCTCCTTATTTTGAATGAGCTGTATGCTAACGGCGTGTTAACATGTTTGACAGGTATAAAATGGATCCGCGTCGTTTGAAGTTTTCATTTATTGAATGAAATTTATAATCATGAGCTAAATTATAAATTATTTAAATGGTTACATAGAATTTGTGTACATACCTAATACTAAACATATTCAGTTTAAAATTAAGGAAATATTTTTACATTATATTGTAATTTTTATTACATTAACTTGCATGTAATATTTTTAATGTATTTATTTTTGAAATGTTTTATTCACTCAGCAGCGTTTTATTTTTGAAGCTATGAAATATAAATGTATCGAATCAAATTTACTGTCGCGAACTAAATTATAAATTGTTTAAAGTGTTACATGATTTTTTTTACATATCTAATACTAAAAATATCAGTTTAAAATTATAATATTATTATGTTTATAAAAGATAATTCAAACAAACATTGTCACGTTATTATGCTTTCAAGTATATTAACTTACATGATAATATTTTTAATGTATTGTTGAATTTACACAGTCATTAGAACATTGAATTTACACAGTCATTACACATTTATTTTTGGATTATTTACATTTATTATTACATACAGTCACATTTTATTTTTGGAGGAATGAAATAAATTTCCTTAAAAATTTAGACTTGGTTGATCTTGATTGAAAAATTTAGACTTGGTTGATCTTGATTGAAAAATTTAGACTTGGTTGAGTTTAATTGAGATTTAAACGAGTTTAAAAGTGCGGTGTGAAATGAGTATTACACAGTGCAACGTGTTTTTTTACTGAAATGTATAAAATATTTAGTAACTTTACATCAATTCAAGTTTAGAAGATTCTTTATAACAAAATAGCATATACTGACGTTTCTGACATGAGCAACAATCATCATGAATATTAATCTCTCATGAAAGCTGATGATGCAAATGATCTATACTTTTTCGACCTTTAACAAATTTAGAGATATATTTCAAATTGCAAACTATTCTAAATCATGGTTTCTACGAAAGAATATACATTAATCTCATATATATATATCACGTATTTTACTTGGATGCTTATTTATTTTTTATTTTCCTGATAACTTGGAAGATCTAAAAAAATAGGGGTTGAGATGCAATTTTAGGTGATTAAGCTTTAATTCTTTTCCCTTCAGATTAAAAGTCTATAGACATTTGTTTTTCATTTATAACAGGAGCCGGGCGCTCCATGGCTGAGTGGTCAAAGCATCACTCCGAAAATCGCTTGAGAGCGTAGGAGTGTGGGTTCGATTCCCACCGTGGCCCTGGGTGTTTTTACTTCGCTATTCTTCTGTGGTTGTACATCTCTGTCATTGTGCTATTTGTCCTATTATCGACGAAGACTTACAAGCGGATCTCAAGAATCAAGCATACAAGTCTGAATATATGTAATGTAATAAATAAATTAAAAAATAACAGGAGCCACCTAGCAATGATATGAAATGCAATTCAAACATGATGTTCTGCTGTATAACTTATCATGAATAGGTACCATTTCTTAGGAATTGAAATCCCGTGTCGTATGCACACCATTAAAATTTCAGTTTAATAATTTATTCCAAAAATTTTTTTTGCGTTGATTCTTACTTGCAGATTTGTAAAAGTTACACCTTTACAGATCTGCCAATTTTACACCTGTATATTCAGGATAATAGGAAACATGGAAATATTATGTGATAAATAATGAAGCCATGTATAATGCATAGATTGCATTCCATAGGAGCCATCACATGACAGAATTGAACAGCAGGATCACTGGACCAGGGATAGTTTTTCCTTCAAACTTGAAAATAAACTGCCATCTTATTTTTTTACAGCAAATTAAATATAATCTATTCTTAAACTTTTTACAAAGCTTCACTTAAAAAGTATGCTTTTCTTTTGTCTGTTTCTTTGAAAAATAAGAGGCTATGTTTTCCAACAGATAGATGACATATTCTAACAATCCAATTTGAAATAGCTGTCAATTAATTTACTGCCAAGAGAGAATTTTATATTTTTTATGTACTATGCGAGAAATCTACATGATTAATAAATTATTTTTGACAACGTCTGCCACTGGATGACAAACCCTTCACCACAACAAGGCCGGAAATTGCTACTCATTTGTCTTTACCCAGTGGGCACCTGTGAACCAAGTCACGGAGGTGAGTAGCATTACCCACGACATAGCATCACAAACCCGTTAATAGAGTGGGTCACTTGCATACATCATCTCAGAAGAAAGGGCAGAGAAACACAGAGAGAAAGTGACATAAATGCGTGACTCAGGATTCGAAACCGGGTCCCACAGCTGAGGAGCTAAGAACGTTAACCACTCAACCATCAGTCGGCATGATTAATAATATGTACTCAAAATTTTATTTTAGAAACTGAGTTTTTGTAATAAGCTAATAAACTTATGTATGAATGTGTGTGTTGTTGTTACTAATAACACTTGGACAAGCAAAGCTTGCTATGCCCTGGCTATGCGAATTTAAGTCAATTGGGAACGTCTTTCGTTTAATCAGAGCAACATGAAGGTGAAAGTACGACTTTTGCTCTTCCAATCCTCCGATAGATGGCAGCACCAGAGGATTTTCTCCCTCAATTTTGGCATTGATCTGAAGGGAGAGTAAATTTCTTCAGACCATTGCACCCATGGTAACTGCTCAAAGACCGACCACAGAACTTTCGATTCCACAGATTTAACGAGCACGTATATCGTATGTACTCGGGAATGTGTGCGTAAAAACATTTAATCAAACCATTTAAAAATAATTTCCAAATATAAAAAATATGATAATTCTTTTCTTCCTGAGTGTCGAAAATTGAAAAGAATATTTGCAATGAGTGGTGAAGTAACGACTACTGGTATTTCAATACCAAGTAGCAGGTTTTAGGGATAAAATATGATTATGAGTGGATTTAAACATCGAATGATGAAATATGAGAGGAAAATATATCTTAAGTTACTTAAGATGGACCTAAGATGTATTACTAATATATCTTAAGTCTATAACTTAAGATGTCTTAAGATGTGTTACTAATAAATATATATCTTAAGTTTATGACTTAAGATGTCTTAAGATGTATTACTAACATATATCTTAAGTCTATCTAAAATCAGATTACTTTTCATCATGATATTTAATTACTTGTAATATGCTGTTTTCTTTTTTATTAATATGAGAATCCCAAAAATAATTATAGATTTTAACTGGATTTGTGTAATTATACAGTGTTTGGTGCCAAAAGCACTTTTTTTAATAAGCTATAATTTACATGATATTCGAAAAAATATATGAAATTTTTATTACTATATATTAGAAAATATAATTTTATTATATAATTTTAAATTACATTATATTTTACTATAATAAATTATATTTAGTATAATTTGTAATATTATATGTAATTTTAAGCATAATATTACTAAATATATTGACTAAGATATTTACTAAGATATTGAATCTACCCCATTTTATAAATTTTAAGTCATTATCATAAATAGAAAATTTAAAAGTGAATTTAAGTAATTTTTATATAAAATTTATGTATATTTTTTCAGATTTAATACCAAGAAAGGAAACTTATAAATTTAGTTTTTATTTGTTGTTAATATTTTAACTTTTATGATCCTTTTTTATAAATTTTAAATTTAGTAATATATAAAATTTCCAATTTTGATTACAATTCTGTAATTTCATTCTTTGAATATATGATAACGCATTAAATATCACTTATTTTAATCTTAAACAGAAGGAACAAGGAAACTAGAATGGATGAATAAAAATTAATTTCAGGGAAGACAAAGAAAAAGAAGAAATTTAACAATATCTTGAAAAAAAGTTTAACAAAAAGTGAAATATTAATGTAACATGGTAAATCCTCAAAATCTTTCTAGTAAAAAAAGTTTTCAAGAAAACAATAAAGGCTAAATCTTTGATTTTTCATATAGCATTTCGGTTATATCTATTAAAAAAACTTTAATTCCATAACATTCATAAATTTTAATGAATGTTATTTTAAAGACAGAGCCAAAAGAATAATGCCTTCTTAAAACTTTAAGATTGAATTTACTGAATTTGCAATTATTTTCCTTTATAATAATTCAACTGAACTTTTGTTTAGGAATCTAAGAACCACAGAAATACAGTCATAACTATCTTTTATCCCTGTAATTTAATACATTTACTCTGCAATTTATTCAAATCAAAATATTTTCTTACTCTTGTCTAGGTACATAAAAAATTTCCCAAAGTTGAGCAACTGATTTCTGTGAGTAGAATATATTATTTTTAGAAATATAAATACTATTTTAAGAAAAACATTTCCATGATTTTTTCATGCAAAATCTTATAAACTAAAATTTGAAAAACAAATATTAGGATTACTTTGATTAGATTTAATTTAAATGAAGACCTTTTTTATCGTTTATTTTTTGAATTATTCTTCGATCTTTCATGTATAGCCGAAATGAAATACAAATTAAAAAGTATTTTAAATAATAGCAAATCTCTGTTTTAACTGTAATTTTGAGGTTTAAACACCATTTAGCACCATTATAATGATTTGGTTGCTCATTTATATTACTTTTGAAATAATAGTAAAATCTCAGTGTTTTTTTCATTATTTCACTGTTTATTCTATTGTACTATTTTGATGTAAAATACGAAGGGAAAGCATTTGAAACTTTATTGTAATTTGACTATAATTTTTGCACTTTTTCTGATAACCAAAATCAGCTTTTTGAGAAAGGGTTTCGAAAATACACGCTATGGAAACACACCGGAAACTGGAAAAAAATTAGAGACTATTAGAAATGTTGAAATACATAACTGTAAATAGAAAGAATAAATATCAGTTCAGATGACGCATGCCACATTAAAGAGTAATTTATATGCGTTTAAAAGCAGCGCTTGTAAAGGCAGAGATAACCCAACAAAATATCGTGATCAATCAGTCCATGCAACAGCAAATAAGAGAATCAAAATATATACAAATAATCACACCACGTTGAAAGTTTACGGTATAATATTGGTAACTATGGTTACATATTATCCAATCAGGTATTTTTTCCAAACAACATGTTGTCAAATGTTTAACATGAAAATTCATCACCTAATATTATGTTTTCCCAATTAATACTAGTTAGCATTTCTTAAATTATAATGTTTTCGAAAAATGAAGAAAATAAGTAGCTAACTTTATTTATTATTTTTTTTTTATCGAAATGCAGGTTATAATTACGTGTTTTTATTAAATCATAAATTTCTTCTTCTCTGGTTTCAAACCATTAAAGTAACATTTTGATATGATTTAGATTTTTGAAATGATTAATAATTTATAAATTGTTTGTAGTTTTATATACAATCAATGCATAGTATTCAAAATGTTTATTTTTAAAATTTTATATGTAAAAATATATTTCCATGCTTAAAAGTTAATGTGGAAAAATAATCAACTAAAAATATGGTATGATATAAAATAAACTACGACTTTGCCAAAAGAAATTTAATAAAATTCTACAGAAATCAATACCAATTAAGTGTAGAATTCTATGAATTATTTATTATCTTGACTAGATAAAGATATCAGAGCTAAAGAAGCAATGCAAAAATTATACAAGGAAAGTGGGAATTTGCTTTTGTTTAGATTCTTCTTTTTGCGTATAAAAATCTTATGCAGTATGCAGCCAAAAGTTAAAAAGTAATTGTTTGAAGCTAAAGTCAGAGACAGATGATAACGTTTTCTGAATTTTACAAGAATAGAAAAGGAATTTTGTCCACAATAAGTTTGCCTTCTTTAAATTCTAACTCATATTTTTATATCGTATCATTTACGTTTCGCGTAAAAATAAAAGTCATTTTTAAATTAAAAATATTATACAGGACTAACACTCTGATATATATATATATGTGTGTGTGTGTGTGTGTTCAATATTTTAAATGAATTTTAGCTTGAAATTTTCTTCTATCAGGCTGTAAAAGTCGGTACAGTCGGTATAAAAGTCGGTGGTCGGAATGAGCTTATTTATTAAGCCTAGTCAATAAGGATTATTTAATTGATTGATACTGAAATCAATAATGATATCGAAAATTGGATCAATGACTTTCTAACACTCTGACTACGTTCATAAAACATTCAAGCTATTCTCTTTATAATTATGTAAAAGAATAATTTTTGTTTTTCTGAGAGAGAAATTAAATGGTATATTTAACTAACTTTTCATTAAAGTAACTGAAATTTATACGAGCCTTTTTCTTTTTGTTATAGAAATACTTCTTTCTCTATTTCTTTCTTTTTTTCAAAGCTTTACATAATTTATGACTTTTCGGAGAAACATTTCCATATTTTTAATTCCAAAGTAAATGTATGTTCTTATAAAAACATTTTTGATTATATATATATATATATATATATATATATATATATATATATATATATATATATATAATCTAAACTTAAATAATATTGTAGAATTTATAATTAACAATTAGAAATATTAACACTATAAAGCATATTCTTTCAATATATATTAATTAACTTGCTGATTTAATACAATATTAATGTCAATATTTTCTAAAAGTTTATTAGTGTTTAATCAAATGTTTTGCAGAATGTTATATACTGACATAATATTTTTGGTTTTCCAAGATACTTGATGTACAAACAATTTTAGATGACTTTGCTTGAAGATATTTAATCATAATTTTTTTAATTTTAGAAGGAAACAGTCTTGCTGAATTTCAAGCAGTTTGGATACAAGGGAATTTGTGAATTTTTAATTGCGATTACTATATTTCTGTAAACTTTTTCAGATGATTATTTTGTGATTTATCAAAGCTTTTATGTTATTCAAAATTTTGTTAATAAAATGTACGTTTATCATCTTAAATTTGCTAAAATAAATATACTAAAAGGGAATCACACATGAAATATAAAGGCTAGTGAAAGGAAGCAAATAAAAGAAAGTTGCTTTATGTTTCACAATTGTACGTTCGCACTATGATCGCCAGAAAATAATTCAAGATGTTTTACATGGACAACTGAGACAGAATCTAAGTTCATACAAATTCCTTAAGACTAACATTTAGTTTGTGATGAGTCACCACAATTTCTTAGAGAAGTCGTGATGAGTCACCAAATTATAGTTGTTCTTTTCCCTCACTGGGGAGATATTCTTTGGTAGCCCATCACTACTTCTCTAAGAAATTGAGGTGACTCATCACATCTTTTCTGAGAAACTCTTGATCTTTTGTACAACAATTGAATTTGCGAAGTAAAACTGAAAATTGCGAAGTGAAACTAAAAACTTGACTCTCAAATTTCTGTGCCAATGTATTAACTTCATGAAATGTAACCAGCCAATCAGCATACTTTGTAGGCGTGGTTTATACATTCTCTCAGTGAGATCCGAACCGAACCGAACACACAAACCACTTGCTCTCTAAATCTCATGCTAAGATGACGTACTGTTTAAGTCCTCCTAACTTTCTTTGTTCCTATGTAGCTTGTGTAATCTGCAATAAATGTTCTTTAATTTAAAAATTGCCTTTTGAAAAAAGTTAAACATCAACTAACTTACACCTTAAGTTAATAAAGGATTATTTAAACAAAAATTTCAACAAAATTTTATTTAATTTATCCATTATTATTATTATTTATCATTTAAATAAAATATTTAATTTTTAATTAAAATTTCAAATGAAAATTCTTTTCCTATTTGCTTTATTCCGTTAATTTTCAGTATGATAAAAATGTAACACAAAAATATGTTTAAAACGATTTGAAGACAATTGTTGATTGTATTTATTCTTTGTGGTAACATGCATTATTAATTATTTCAGAGCCGCCATTTTTTTAGCGAAGAAAGAAATGAGGACTTTTCTAAGTTTGCATTTTCTTTCTAAAATTATTTTTCCATATAGACATAAAAGAATTTCAAAGCACTTCCTGAAACTCTGAAATTGTCACATTTAAAGTCAGGGAAGTCTGATTTGATATCATAAAGACAATTTTAATTAGAAATTAAGATTCACATTTTCTTCAAAACTAAAGTTTTTTAATAAAGCGGACATTTAGATTGCCACAACAAGGCCAAAATTTCTAATCATTTGTTGTTACCCAGTGGACACCTGTGAACTAAGTCACCAATGAGACCAGCTGCATTACCCCTGCCATACCACCACTGAAAATAATAATAATAAAACATTTATAGTTTGGACCACATTCCACCCCACCATCTCCGAAGGAAAAACAGAGAAACACACAGAGAGAAAGTAACATCCATCACGAGCCGGGTTTTGAACGAACACGGGACAAACAACTCAAAATCCAGGAACGTTGATCAATGGTCAGCGCAAAATTAAAGTAGATAGTAAAGACCTCAAAAACATACATCGTAAGTTTAATTCCTGGAAAATCCTTTCTTATTATTCAAAATAATGAAAAGATATTTTCCTTCATGTTTTCTTTTTCAATTTCTTTCAGTTTTTACTCCGCAAATTTTGCTCACATTACGAATTTCAGAAGAAATTTAGAATAAAAAAGTATGCATAGTTTTTTTAAACTTTTGCTTTTAATATCCTTTTTTTAATTGAATATTTCAATAAAATGAAGTATATAAATATTTTTAAGGCTAGTAGTTAAAACAATCATTAGCGATTCAAATTGGTATTTTGATTATTATTCATTGACTTTGCTAATGATTTCATTTTTTTCCAATGAATTCTTAGGCTTAAAGATGCTTATATTTATATTTTCAGAACTTTTGTCGATAGCAGTTATCGCTAATTTTATATATATTTGCATTAGTAAAAAGCATTCACTTACGAAATATTTCCTTGATTGAAAAGCCCTGCAGACAAAGTTTATTTTTTTGGGAAGAAACAGTAAAATCTAAGGAAATTGCCTCTTACAAGAAATAAAAAATAATATTAATACAGTAGTTACATTCATGGGTTCTTCCCTAAGTGAAAAAATAAATAAGGTTTTCACAGCATTTGATATTTTATGGAATAAAGATTTATAAGTAAATATATTTTTCCTTTTCATTTGGGGAAAAACGTGCAAATAAGATTCTTCGATATTAGTTCATCACTTGTAATAAAATCTTGTTAAAGAAAGCAAATATTTTTGTTGATTACCACATTGTTTTATTTTCTTATTATGTAGAGCAAAACATTTTTTTGCTTTATTATAATTAATATTTTTAAATGTACGAAATGCACAATTCTTTCTCTGCCATGAATTAACGAAACACTTTGATATTACGGTCATGATGAGGTCATTTCTTATTTACATAATACATATTTTAAAATTCATACCAAGTAAGTAAATAACAATATACTTCACTAACTTATGCTAAAGGAAAAGAAAATTTAATTGAGAATTTTATAAGTAGTTCTAGCAAATTATTCTTATCGTATATGAAACTTAATTGAAATAACAAAATTGCTAAAAAAATCAATATTTAATTCTATTTATAAATCAAACTATTTAATCTTTCCCTATTTATAGTTTGATCAAAATCAAACAAGAAATTATAGAAAATTTTTTTTAGGCTTTATAGTGGATAACCTTTATGAAAATAAATTTTAAGGTCTTATTACTACTGATTATTTGTCATTTGGGAAGATTTCTCTGGGGATAGTGGGAGTAATTCCCATCAACGCATCCTGACAGAAATTCATTTGAAGATCTCGTGAAAATCCTTGCGCACACGGACAAAACAGCACAAAATAAATGTAAACGTAACATCCATCTCCCTTTGCTTAACCATGGGTCAAATTAAACCAAAATATCCTATATCGTAATGGGAAGTCGTCTGGGACACATAAAACCTGGGAGTGGTCGCAATGTCCTCCGAGTAAAAAGATACTTCTGGGAATAGTAGACCAAGTATTTAGGGTCTTCTGCTGGGTCCCTGCTACAAAATCACGAAACCCCACCCGGCTGCCCCTATTTTACTGGCAGAGCCCCACTCAGGGCTAGGCACAAGGAAGCTTACAGGTGCAACAACAATTTCTTAATGTGTGTGTTACCACTGGGCCACAATGAATTCCGATAATAGCGTTTATAATAAATGGTCAAATACAATCGTTCTGAGATTTTGATTTACGCCCTGAAAATCTCGCGTAAATCATCAAAACTTTTACAATCATTCAACAGAAGAATGTATATGAAATGCAATCCTTATTTTAATCTATTTTTTCTGGTAAAGTACTTATATATTTCTGTGAATGTAACAAGTATATCTATCACTTAATGAAAAAGTGGTAATTGTTTCTTTTCAGAGGCTTAAACTTTTATTTAAGAGTACTACAATCTTTAAAAATATTCCACCCAGAAAAAAATGTTAGCTATTGGTTGAAAAAAATAGTAAAAAATATTTGGTTCTCATGATGTTAAAATACGGTTCGGACGACACCAAAGTTTTCAAGAATTCCAGTGGCTTCACTCCACTTCCTGTTAATATTAACAAAGAAAAGTGTCATTTAACGTAGGCATATTGGATTGGAGGGGTGACCACGTACTCTCCTTCTCTGGGATGCTGGAGCTCCGTGGTTTGGGGACGTGTCCACGTTCGTATGTGACGTCCAAAGATCTTTTACTTGCATGGCGTGGATGGTGAGAGAAGGATGCCAGCTTAGGTATGACCTCTTCACCTGATCGTGGTTCGAAATAACGAGGCGCTTGGTAATGGGTGAATATTCCAAACCTGTGTTAACTTTAAGGTACAGTCTGGAGCTCTCCTGCACTGCTTTGCATGTATGTATATCTACGCCTACATGTCAACTGAAGAAATGGCTGAAGAAGAATGACAACAACAATAGAGTTTATTTGAATACCAAATGGTCGATGAAATAATCTCAAATGAATTAAGCCCAAAATGAGAGCAGTAGACAAAAGAATTCCAAATGTGATTTACAATAAGAAATTGAGAATTAGTGTGAAAGATGTGGGCAGTAAATGTGGAATAAAACTCTCTATGTGATATCACATATTTTCATTCCTCTTTACATGTAATGTTCAATTATATTTGCTTTCTAAGGGACTATTTCTTCTTCAAATATGTGTATTCTATCTGGCATCAAATAAACAGAGAATTTTACAAAAAATATTTGTAAAATAGGTGCATAAATATGAACAGATTCCGAAAAAGTAGTATTAAAAAAATGCATAGCTTGTAGTCACCAAATAAAATGAGTGAGAAATAGTTTTATTAAACTGAATATTTATAGTAGTTATTTCGCTAGTATTTACACTTTACAAAAGAAAAACAATTATACATGCTTTATATTCATCATTTTCAAATTTTGTAATCGGATTGTTCTCTTCTTTATTTTCAACTTTATTTTTACTGTTCCCATTTAACTTCTTTATAAAAATTAAAACGAGGTATTTTTTGCTGATTTCATTTAAATGTATCATAAGAAAAATTCATTTGTTAGTAGTAAATTTAATTGTTATTGGATAAAATAGTCAATATTTAAATAGTTTAGAAATAATTAATATTGAATTACATTTATTTTGGCTCTTACACTACTACCCCACCAGTGGCTAAGTAACGTTTAAAAATTATAACTGGTAAGAGTAAACTATTAGCGAATATTAATTAATTAATGGTAGTTAACATAATTTTTAATGGTAATTTTCCATTTTATTCCCGTACGATAATCGCCGTAGTGGGAAAAACAAATCGTATAAATTACTGCCGTAAATATTCCATTTGCATGCATCGTATAGTATTTAAAAAATTTCAAGTTTTTAGAAACTGCTAAAAATAATACAAACATTTATAAACTAAATAATTATCGCATATTAAGAAAACTTATTTAAATGCCAATTTTTATTTTTGGTGAAAACTGCTTAGCAGTCGCATCGGTGATCGATTGCGTAGGTATTACATAGTAGTAACTTTTTTTTCGATGAAACAAAATTGCTGTATTAGGCTGTTTTTGCCTTTGGCGATTTGTGACCGTAATGTGTCCTTTGATCAACAAAGTTATCACTAAGCATTCTTTTGCACCAACTAGCTTTAGCTTTGTTTAGTTTTTAGTTTGTTTAGTACTCTTTAGTCACTTTTTGTAGAATTAAAAAATTTGATTGGAATATATTAGATTTTTAAAATGAAATTTTAAGCCACATTACAATCATCATACCAACGTAATATTATTTCCGTTTCTTTGTAAGAAACATGCAATTTCTTTAGAATAATAAGCTGAGGTATAATGGAAAAATACCGAATCAATTTTTTAATAGAACTCGGTGTAGTCAATAAACCCTGCTAGAATCCACCAGCTGGCTAACGTTTAGGAGTGGCATTTTATCATTTACTTTTAATGTTATTCCTTTATAGAGGATAAATCCTCTTTGCCTGGCTATGGACTGGTTTTCACTTATTAATTGACATAGTTGATTTTTTCTTTCATTTCAATACTAAAATAATTTGGAAATTATTAAGAATATATTAGACACAGTTTGACTCCTAAAGTTTTTGTTGTTTATCCATTTTACTGAGTGCGTGGTTGTTGTTGTTGGTTAACCCTCTTTAAGGATCTGACATTTGTCAGATCAACTCCATTAAATTGTTGACAGTTAGGAAGTCTATGACTAGCAAAGGATTTGAGGATAAATCCTCCCGGGAAAGTTCGACGCAATCCATAATATGTTTCGGTGAGGCTGGATGTTCACAGCATTTTTTACAAGTGGGATACATTTTTGTAGCACGTTCAAAGGATAAACATTTTAGATGTCCACTTGAAAATCTGGCCAAGACAGTCTGAGATATTCGGTCACATTTTGTATCCAGAAGAGTTCCAGGAGATGTTCCAGAGTACCATTGGTGTGTTATTAGTGGAATTAGCCAGATTGAATTAGGTCTAGATTTTTCATTACTGTAAAGTTCCTGATATGAAAGTGATGCATCAATGGGCGTATCTTCCTTGAATCAAGTGCGTGGTAATATATCAAAACTCTTCATTTTTAATCTATTATTGCACATTTTAGATAGCTCTCTAAATTTATCTTTCTTCAATACAGTGTTGAGTTATTAGTTCAATACATGTCAATTATTACTCCTATATTACTAATTACACCGACTCAACACGTAAGTAAAATAGGATAAGTATAAAAAGGTAAGAAAACATTACGATTTGTATCATTTGAAATATGAAACAATCTCAAAAATACGAGTAAGTGACTAAACTTACCTTATTAATATAAGTTTGATTAATATAAGGTGGTTCAAACTGAACACATAGGAACAATTTTTCTGAAAAAGCACTTTTAAAGGCTATTTTTCTTGCATAAATAAATTTTTTGGAAAATTTACTGACCTATCATAAATAAAATTTAGATTATGCAGTAGCCATATAAAACTATTTAATAATGGGTTTAGAAATTTTATCGCAAAAAAATCAATAAAATATCTTAGACATTAAAAAACTTAAATTGAGAGTTAAAAAAAGTAAGAATAAAATATTTAATAAAAAGATATGTTGTTTTGAAATAAATTCATAATTCGATATGCATAGGAAATGAATATATTAGATGACAGTTTTTCTTTAATTTTTACATATTTTCTCACAGAGTTTGGTAACAAATTATGCATAACGTTCAAAATTAATACCGACATTGTTAAATAAATTTTAACTCTTACTTTAAAATTTTCTGAAATAAAAATGGTATAAATTATCAGATTTTATAAATTTATTCTATTTTTAGATTTTTTTATTTATTTTACGCGGAAAATTAATTAATACACTGAACAATATTGTTCTTTCGAAATGAAATAAGATCTATTCTAATAACAAAGTATACATCAACTATTACTAATGATTTTAAAGGATTGTGAGGTTTAAATGATTTTTTGTGTGTTCTTAAGTATTTTGATATCGTATTTTTAAAACAATAATCTTTGAATTTCGTTTATCATAGAAAATATTGATTTAAATATCTTCTTATTATTGATAAAATTATGATTTATAATTGACAATTTAATCAAAAATGACATTCAATTTCTTGAGTTTATTCTTAAACTTGAATTGAGATTTTCAAAGAGTAAACAAAAGAAGGGTTTAACCACGTAGGATTTCACATAATTCGAATTCCGTCCACTCTTCTTGGAGGAGAGAAAGATATCATCTGGGATTTGTAGAAACTGAAGTTTCGCCAAAAGTTTGGAAAGCGTAAGTTATATTAAGTCACTTTATTTCAACAATTGTGAAGCGTTTCAGAACTTTTAAGTATTCTATGAATGAGAGAATACGGTGACACTAAAACAAACACACACACAACAGATCATTTAACATTTATTGAGTGTTGCTAAATTTATTCCCTTACTTTTTATTTAAAAAAATTCATGTTATTAAATGTTTTCTACTGTATTTCATTAAACAACATAAAAAAGCATATAATTTTTTTTCAATATCGATTTTTTAATCATATGCTTTCTTGGATATGTTTTCAAACATTTATTTTGTTTTAATTTTGTTTAATAACATTTGGTTCGTTATCATGTATAATTTAAACAACAAAAAAGTGATTTTAAAATTTCAAAAAATTAAGTTATCAATTTTAAACACAACACCGATAAGAAGAAAAAAGAATTAATCAGCAAGACATAGACGAAAAAATCAAAGTAATTGTTTAATTATTAGAATTTTTTTCCCATTTAATTTTTAATTTTTAACTAACAATGCAGTTATCAAAGATATAAAAAAGGTGAATTTATAATTATTTACATACTCTATCGAACTTAACGTGTAATAAAATATTCATGGGAGTCCTTTTAATATAGAAAATTTATAATCAAAATTAAGCTCAGAATTACTATCAGAAAACTAACCATGGTGGATTTCTCACTTTAAATGATTTCATCTTTACAATAATTGTTTATAATACAACAATTTGTTTATGTCGGAAAAGTGAACAATGGCCTAGTGGTTGGACATTTAAAGAGAAACGTCTCGGTTTTAATCCCAAAACTCTTGAACAATAGGATGTTTAGCTTCTGTTAAAATATAGCATGTGTAAATGTATAGGTTTTGGGATTTTTCCGAGTTTTCTCCTCTTAGACAATTAAATACAATACAATCAGTCCTGCAATTCTTTATAAACAAATTAAAAATTCTTGATAAGCTCTTAAATAAATTGGAATAATATATAAAATCTGATAATTTTTACTATTTTTATTTTAGAGATATTATAGTTTTAAGAAATTTATCATGGAAAATAAATTGAAAATAAGTTAAAAATGGTAATTTTATATTCCCTAACCCATTATATAAATATAAATTTTTCTTATTTATATTTGAAAGAAAATTCTCTGTATTTTAAGTTTTTTGTTCATTTAATAATAGATTAGCTTAAACTATCCAGTAATAATTTAAAAACTTCCTTATTGACCACCTAACTAAAAAGAGAATTCTATTTATAGTAGATATGTGTGTATGTGAGTGATCAAACTTTTTAATTTTTTTCGAGTCAAAATTACTTATAATAATTTTATATTGATTTATAAAACTAATCTGCTAAAAGGATCTCTATGAACATTTCATTTCATCGAGGTATGGGAATATTGATTTTCAATTATCTAATATTTTTTTTCCTTTCTCACTTTTGGAAATTTGTAGATCAAATAGTTGTATTATTTAGGGTACAATAATAATATCAATGGAAGAATTTTGATTATAAATTCAGGTCATAAAAGTTCAGATCGATTTTATAAAACTAATATTCACATAATTATAGGATTCTGTATAAAATTTTCTTCTTCTATACACAAAACACACATTAAAAGTAATAAAATGAAAGATGATTGAAAGTTAAAATCTTAAAATTAATGTGGCATTATTTTCACTATCAACATCATACCTTTGTGAAGTGTTATTATATTTAAACTTAATTTACCCTGATTTTACTGAACTCAAATATATGAAAAAATTCAAAATGTTGGAATAAGCAATGATTAATAAATAATTAAAAGATTTAAAAGATATTATTTACAAATATTCAGTTATTAATTTAGAATTCTATAAATTAATGGAATTTTTAAAAATTAAAATTGTCTTTGCGGATTTAAATTAATAATAAAGTGGATGACCTTGTAATTTCCATTTTGCTTTTTCTTCTTTCTATTGTCAACGTGTTAATGGTTTGAATCAATGACACACACACACACACACACACACACACACACACACACACACACACACACACACACACACACACACACACACACACACACACACACACACACACACACACACACACACACACACACACACACACACACACACACACACACACACACACACACACACACACACACACACACACACACACACACACACTTGTCTTATTTATTTTATTCACAAAATGAACTTTGACAATATTCTTAGACATTTGATGGTAAACTTCACTCTGTTTGATGCTGCTTGAAAAATACGATTTAAAGGCAGACAGCAAATTAGTCAAAAAATCGGATTTACGACGCCTTCTCAATATGTTATTGTATTGAATTATGTGTGACGTAGATGGAACGTTATTTGACGTCAAGGATATTTTAAGCCAATGAGAATTTTAAAAAAGTGGCAAAATCATGATCTCAAATGGAACCAAAAAAAGAACAGCCACTTTATTCTTAATAAACCTCAAAATTGGAAAAGCTTGAAACATTAAAATCAAACAATGTGAAAAATTATGAGAAACAAAATATGGTTTGTTAAAAATATCAATTCAAGATTATCTAAGAGCTGTTTTTCGTATTAGATTTTAGCAAGTTTTATTAATAATGCAATAGCATTTTTACCAATGATTTCTAGAAATAATTATAAAATTTCGAATCTAAATCACATGAAACATTATTTTTTAAACATATCATCAACTTTTGTCATCCACTTTATTTTCTACCATTATTGAGGATGTGTTGAAGAAGTGAAAGTATTCAAAATCACAAAAGATGTTTTTATTAAGAGAAAGGTAAAAAAAATAATTGTGTTATCATTTTGATATTATATTCTGATCAAAATCTGTCGGGAAATTAATCAGTAAAAATTCTTATATACACAAATTATTTTATTAAAAACACATACAATACAATAGTTAACAAATATTTCAAATATCTAATATTTCTTTCTGTACAAATTGCAAAATCAGTAGAATATTATTATCCATTGGCTTTCACGCATTTTAAAACACGTTTTATGAAAATAAGAAATGACCTCACTAATTCTCAACTAGAAAGGAGCTACGTTAAATTATGTTAGTAAAAGAAATGCACTCTGCCTTATACACTACTGGCCATTAAAATTGCTACACCAAAAAGGAATGCACATAACAGAACGACATTTATTGGACACATACATTATAGTAGAAAGAACAAGTGATTAGATTTACAAGAAATTAGGATGCATAGATCTTGAGAAATCCGTACCCAGAGCAGCCATCCTCTGGCTGCAATAACAGAATTTATCCGCCTAGGCATGGAGTCAAACAGAGATTGTATGGCATGTACGGGGATCTCAGTCCATGCAGCTTCAACACTATGCCACAGTTCATCGACAGTAGTGGATGGTGAATGATGGCGTGCCAATCTCTCGGCAACCATTGACCACACTTTCTCAATTGGGGACAGATCAGGAGAACGTGCTGGCCAAGGTAACAGTCGAACCTGCTCTGTGTCAAGGAAGTTCAGAACAGTACGGGCAACATACAGTCGTGCATTATACTGTTGAAAAAAAGCATTAGGGAAACCTCGAAGATAGGGCAGAGCCACGGGCTTTAACACATCGGAAATGTAACGGTTGCTGTTCAAAGTGCTGGTAATGCGAACAAGAGGGGATCGAGACATGTATCCAATGGCACCCCATACCATCACTCCAGCAGATGGGCCAGTATGGCGATGTCCAATGCAAGCTGGCAATGCGCGTTCTCCACGATGCCTGCAAACATGGATGCGGCCATTATGGTCCTGTATACAGAACCGAGATTCATCTGTAAAGATGACGTGATGCCATTCTCGCGTCCAGGTTCGTCGCTGATCACACCATTGAAGGCGCTCCTGTCTGTGACGCAGCGTCAATGATAGCCAAAGCCATGGTCGCCGTGCAGACAATCCATGCTGCTGCAAACGTCGTCGAACTGTTCGAGCAGAAACTTGTTGCCTTGCAAATGACTCCATTTCTGGACTCAGGGTTGGTTACGTGGCTGTACGATCCCTTGTGACCATACGAATAAGATGTCTGTCTTCTCTGCTGTTAGTGATGGGGGTCGCTGAGATCCTGTATGACGTTTCGTATGATTGTCCTGAACCCACCGATTCCATATTCTGCTAACAGTCATGGGGTCTCGACCGACGCGAGCAGCAATACTGCGGTACGATAAAACGCAATCCCGGTAGGCTATAATTCTTCCTCGATTAAAGTCAGACACGTGCTGATAGGCATTTCTTCTTCTTACATGAGGCAATACAACAACTTTCTTTGCCGAAAACAACGTTGAAACGGAAATTGAGTATTAGAAAATTGCTGTCAAATCTCTGGTTTATTACACATTGTAGATGTCGCTACTGTCACCTGGTTTGTATGAATGCGCTGAAAATCTAATCATTTGCATATCACAGCATGTTCTACCTGTCATGAAAATTTCACGTGTGATATACACACGTATGATATATATATATCATACATTCATAATCACTTTGATTATAACTACCATTTTGTAATTTTTTTGGCTAATTCATTATATGAAAAACTTTATCATAACACATAAAATTATACAAGTAGGAATAAATTAATTTTATCTTATTAATAAATTTATTTGTATATTATCAACATTATTAACAATAACATAAAATTTCTCCTTTAAAGTTTTTGCCATTGCTTAATAAACAAGGGAATGAAATTATCTTTTTTCCTTGTCTACTTATCCAGAAAGCTGTAAATTTGACTTACATTTCAGTACTTATAGAAAATGTATGCATTGTTCTTCTAAGTTTTCTTCGGAAAGTTATACACAGTTTATAACAGTTTTACATGAGCAGTGAATATGAGCTCAAAATGACCTATGATAAAAAAATGTAAAGTTGCATTTTTTTCTGAGTCGTTTCTGTATGTTTGAACTCAATATATCATTTTTATCACTATTTTTAATTGTTTCAGGGAACTTTTTTTTATCACACACAATGTTACTACGCTCTTAAATTTTTTCTCTTGTAAATATGAAAGTCATTTATTATTTAAAAAAAAATTCAAACTGATGTTTACAAATAAAGATTATTTTTGATTTGTTAGCGCAAAGTATATAATAATCATTCTGAGATCTGTGTTAGAGAGAGAAAGAATGACAGTTTTAATTATGAAAGAGCTTGTTTCCCAGTTTATTCTTTAACATGGCGTTAGAATACTTTGAGATTTAGGCTTAAAGAAAATGGACATACATTTTCATTATTAATATAGAAGATTTATTCTGATAAACTTTCTATAGCATCGAATGAAACATTGATGCGAATTCAGTGGGTGCCCAACTGAATAGGTTTAATAATAAAAAAAGAAATCTTCATTATTTTTATGAAAAGATGAAACTAATTCCTAAAGAAAATTGGATACCCATAACTCTTAAGTCATAAAGAATATTTAACAGAACAGAATGTTAATAGAATACTCTCGGGGGAGCCAGAGGCAATATACTACCATTTAATCAACAAATTCCCTAGAAAATTGGATACCCATAACTCTTAAGTCATAAAGAATATTTAACAGAACTGAATGTTAATAGAATACTCTCGGGGGAGCCAGAGGCAATATACTACCATTTAATCAACAAATTCCCTAGAAAATTGGATACCCATAACTCTTAAGTCATAAAGAATATTTAACAGAACAGAATGTTAATAGAATACTCTCGGGGAGCCAGAGGCAATATACTACCATTTAATCAACAAATTCCCTAGAAAATTGGATACCCATAACTCTTAAGTCATAAAGAATATTTAACAGAACTGAATGTTAATAGAATACTCTCAGGGGAGCCAGAGGAAATATACTACCATTTAATCAACAAATTCTCCTTAGACCTGTACCGGCATATGTCTCTGAAATTTGGACAAGAATTAAAATGAAAACACGATTTAGAAGTCTTTGGGGAAAAATTTATCTACTTTTATTTGGTAGCATAAACTTAAATAACTTTTGGAGGAGAAAATATAATTTTTTACCGTTATAGAGTTTAGAAGGAATCAGATATTGAGAAATTGATAAAAATTATAGAAACAAAAGGCCAATTTCTAGGAATGCCTTATGTGATAATGTTAACAAAGAAACGTTGCAATGTATTTTAGCTTAAAGAGTACCGAAATAGGATAGTTGAATATGCCTTAATTTATTTGATAATTAAAGGGACAGCAAAAAGATTCAAAATGTACAAAGGAATATTATGAAGAGACATTTTAAAATATGTAATAATTTTTAAAAAAATGAAAATAATAAGGGAGGACATTTAAAAAAATCATATTCTTTGTCACATTAAAATGAGATTATTTAATCTCATTACTTTAATTTTAAAAAATATAATAAATTAAAACTTTTATTGAACTAAAGAATTGATTAATATAAAATGTTAAAAAAATTTAAAATATAAATTGAAATTTTCATTTTAAATTATTTCTTTTCAGTTGTTAAAAATATCATAAATAAATATTTATTCCAAATTGAAAATTTAAATTGCAGTTTTTAATTTTATCAATTTGTTGTGAATGGTATACTTTTTAATTTACTTGGAGTCAATTTCATAGCAGTTTCGAAAATACAAGTGGTATAGGCCATTTAAAAACTAATCAAAATACACGTTTGTTCAATGCAATAATAAGAGCCAAAATGTACAATATTGCTTATGTGATTATAAATAATTGAACCTCAATACATCATTCTTCATTTTTAAATGATATATTTTTGTATGGAAAATAATTAAAATTAACTTAATAATGAGATGAAGAATTTTAAAATTTAGAAAATGAAGCTTTGAGACAAAGCTGCTAAAGACATTAATCGCAAAGTTAAAAAAATTTAAATTATAAAAAGTAAATTAGAAAAACAATTGCGCTGAGGAACTTTGGTATGGATTAAGCATTTTGAACACAAAATAAATGGAAAGTAAATTGAGTTAACATTTACAATTCAGGAAGAAAATGCTTTATGATAATATTTAGCTACTAAAATGCTCAATTAATAAGACGAAAATAAAGAGAAAATGTTAAAATGAAATTTCTGATAAACATTTGAAGTTAAGGAATTGAAAAAAATTATAAAAAAAAATCCTTGAATCTTGACCACGAATATCATATGCATAATCGTATAGGTGAAGACACCACAAAAAATCTATATATTTGATTTGCTTCCATTATATTTACTGGAATATTTATATTTCATTCAAAAAACTACTTTTGCTATAAAACTTAAGTATAATAATGATTATTATTATGTACGAAATTTTATTAAAAAAAATTATGAGACAGCGTATATAATATTTAAAATTAAGAAATGTATGGAAAAAAATTTAATTAATAATAGAAGATATCTGAATGATGAAAGATAATTTTTATTTATCTATTTACTGTTATATACTTTTAATTTTTAAAATTTAGTTTATTAAAATGATTAATATTTTAGGTAATAAAAAAGTGTTGCACTTTATTCCAAACTTCAACTATCATTATCATATAAAATTTAAGAAAACATCTTTACTTTAAAAAAGATATATTATTTGATTTTGTGTAAAGGAATGTAAATTTATAACATAAATAATAATATTAGTTACAATAATAGTACTTATAAATGTTTTATTAAATTTATTTTTTAAGATATTTTAAAAATGAATGAGAATGAATGGGTTACGTTTATCTTACAGATCTTAATTTATAATCGAATATCTTTAACCTTGTTGGAAGGAACTGAATAAGCAATCATTTGAAGAGTTTCCTGAATGTTTGGCTTATTTTTATATATAATAACGATAAATCAATGTTTATTTGAAATACTCCACTAAGCTTCATGACAATAATCCTTGTGGTTTTCCAGTTAAGTTTGCTATACAAGCTATTTTCCTTTCATTATTTGAAATAAATAAAGCTTAATTTACATAAATATGCAGAGTTTACGATGTTTATAATTTTTAGATATTTAAATCATTTTGCTGAAAGATATCCATGTTAAAAAATATTTTATTTCGAAAATTTTAAGAAGTTACTATATCACACACCTTGTTTATCCAGTGACGTCAAAACTCATGCGATGACGTCACACCATATTCAAATATACAATTACTAAAAAAACATTTTCACCTTTTTCTCACTCATAATTTTCGGTTGAAAGTTTTGTAGGCGATTCAAATTGGAAATGGTGTTTATTTTTGATTCAGAACATGATTATTGAAAATTATTTACAAAAATAATTAATTTTAATAATGAATTAAAATATTCATAAATAATAGGAATTTGTCATAATCTTATTAATTTCACATCATTATAAAAATTGATATAATAAATTTAGTTATTGTGCTATTTTAATTACTACAAGTTATGTAGTTATTTAACTTTGTTTGTGTTCTTTCTATGACAAGTTTTTCGCTCGTGAACTTTCTAACAATTTGAAATCGATTGTATGTATTACTAGTTTCGTAATAGCATTGTTTGAGTGAAATGCTCAATTAAACTTTATAATCGTTAAAGAAAATTCTTTTGGTTTGTATTCTTCCCGCTGAATATATTTTCTGTTCTTCATTTACAACAATCAACCTCACTTATATTAAATTTTTATATGGTATTCTTTTCATATTTTTTGAATAATTATATCTTAAACTTATATGTTACGTTTACGCATTTTTATATTTATTTTTATTTACATATGACATTATAATTATTAATATGAGAAGAATTTTATATTCAACTCATTTAGTGGTAATTTAAAAATTTAAAATTTGCTTTTACATTTGTTTTCTATCATTTTCGAACAATCACTCACATCATTTGATTTCTATATCCAATAAATTATGAATTGAATGCTTCATATTCTCAGAAATACTTTTATCTTTAATCATTAGAAATTAGTTTTTTGAAATCAAATTAATGTCTCCGCTTTTCGAGCTTTTCCCAATTCAAGAAATGATTCTGAAATAATTTTCTTATTTTTAAAATGTTCATTATAATTTACCAATGTGTGTATGAGCAGAGAACAAATATTTATTGGAATAATTTAAATTTCTTAAAGCGCAATTTCTTTTAATAAGTAACAAATTTATTATATATTTTTGATATTTGAAAATACATTATTTTTGCACACATGAGGAATGCGTTTTCGCCTTTCTCAATGTATCACCGTTAAAAACGTAGTGAAAAGAGGATGAAAAATCTTAATTTCAAAATGAAATATCTTCGAAGATAATGAGAGTTTTAAGTTTTATAAATACCCTACTATTTAACATAAATCATACTTAATTGAGCAACATTTAAGATTACATAAGCAAGAGTTTGAGAAGGTAATATATTCGTTTAGTTTTAATAGATACTTCAGAGGTAAGTAATTTCATTACTAAAATAGATTTTATCATTTGTAAAAATTATTTTTTTGTGAAAAATTCGAACAAAGCCAATTAAAAAACATGTAAAGTATAAAGCTAGATTTTTTATTATTGTTTTCGCCTAAATTTTTTAACAAAAAGAAATTGCTCATTTCTTTAATAAATTTGCATTGTTTTTTTATTTGAGATTATTTAAATAACTTTATCTTATATTTCACTTTTATATCTATGCATAGGTGATATAATATGATTCCTCATACATTCACATAACTTTAAATTTTTTTTAGCAAATAGAATATCAAAAGAATATTGAAGCATCTTAATGTGGAAATAAAAAACTACTTTTCAGAAAATTGAAGAGGAAATTTGAATCTGCGATATGAAATACTAGACTTCATCAAATAAATGTTAACTTCTCAAATATTTGACTTTAAGAAAGAAATATTTAATTGCTTGGCAGGCATGGAAGTAAAGCACATAAAGACGGTTAAATCTGCAAACTTGAAAGTACATTTCTTAACCCAAAATATTCTTTTTTGTGTTCTGCAATTGGTACTGTTTGATTACGTTGCACTTTTACTTTGCTTTCCCTCCTCACGCTGCAAATAGCTTTAAGATTTTACTAACTCTTGTAAGATTAAATTGTATGGTTTTTAAGTGAAGAATTCTTTTCTGTGTCATTTTACATAAATTTTTTCTTATCTCAGTTAAATTATAACGCAGTTTTAGCGTTGTATTTCTTGATAAATGTAACTGTTTCTGGTAATACATTGGTATTTTCTAGGCTATATTTTTGGTTTTTTGGTTTGTCGCTCAACGGTCATTTTTTGCACACGAGGTCTAATTAGACCGGGACTTACGGTTTAAAGTGGATTCCGAACCACTACAAACATCCATGCCAAAGGTGGGATTCGAACCCACGAACTGTTGAACCGAAGGCAAGAGCGCTAACCATTTGGCTGCCAGCTCGGCTATTTCTAGGCTAAGTGAACAAAAGTGCAATGCATGTTTATTCTTATTTTTGTGCCAGCCAATGGCTGAGTGGTTATCGTTCCTGACTCCTGGAATGTTGGTCCCGGGTTCCGCTTCCGGTTCGGGTATGGAAGATTTTTTCTTCTGAGCTGATGAATGAATGTGGCCCACCCTGTAAAAGGGTTTGAGGTGGGTTGATGTACATAATATTTATGATGACAATACAGACGATTACGCACTGAATTTTATTTAAATTTTTTAAAAGCCTTTTAAATCATTTTCCAAACAATAAAGTGTCAACGTAAATTGGATACATGAGATACCATTTTCAGTTTTGATTAGTTTTAAATTGCTTTTAAAAACAGGGTTATTGTTGTATATAATTTATAAATAATTTATATATAAATCAATAAAAGAAAGGTAATTTGATACATAAGCCAATGTAAGATTTAGAGTTTAAAAATTATTCTGAAAACTTTTATAATATCCTATAATTTTATATATGAAATAAAATCGCAGTTTACTTCATCCTTATACTTTCACTTCGAGAAGAAGAAAAAATCTGAGGACGGAAAACTTGGCGATATATTGTTTACATGTTTATTATATGTTTCAATAGACCTTTTGAGCTCCACGAAAACTGTTAATGCATAAATCAAAATTTTTTTTTATCTCGTCTATACTTTCTTTGCCTCTTCATTTTAGTATGCAAACGATCAATACTCATTTATCTAGGATTACTGTGTACATTTCACAAGATGTATCTGTACTCATATTTATTTTCAATTTTCCTCCAGAAAGTAAGCAGGCAAATTCGTCTGCGATGATCCGATGATGTCATACACGAGTATCTAATTGAAATTTAAAGAGTATAAAAGTTTTTCAAAATACAAGTAGTTCTTAGACATTTATCAACAAATTGGCCTACTGAGGCGCAGTATTTAAAATAACTAAATGCACCATTATATTTCTTCTCTGTATGTATGTAAAAAATTATGAGCTGGCATGAATTTACATATTTTAGAAGAATATGAAATGTGTTTTAATTTTTTATTTTATCTATTATTAAAATCTTATTCTAATTCATACTTTGTGAAATAATATATTTTAATATTGTTGTTGTTGTTTACTAATGACACTTGGATATGCCAAGCTCGCTATGCTATGCGAATTAAGTCTATTGGAAGCGTCTTTCGTTTTAATCAGAGCACCATGTATGTGAAAGGACTTTGATGACGTTGCTCTACACACTTGCCATAAGAACCCGTTGAACGATAAGAACCCATCGTGTGCCAGCCAAGCTGGCAATATGGGGTGCGCTGCTCCACTTTTCCAATTGAACCCGACTTCTTCAGTACACACATGCCATAGGTACCCGTTTATAGGGTAGGCAACCATTCACTCCACATTCATACAAGGAAAGGACAAAGACAAGATAGAGCGAGAAAATACATCCATGCCCGAACCGGGATTCGAATCCAGGACCTCCTTATCCGCAGTCAGTCACGCTGACCACTAGACATGTTGGTCGGCCTATATTTCAATATAATGTTGTTCATTAAAAATTAGAAAATATCCTTAAACAGTTAAGTTAAATTTATTGAAATATTCTTAGTTAATGAAATTAGTGAAAACAGTTGACGATCCAGTCAGCTGGTTCATACATGGAATCCAAATGGAATTGGATAACAGAAACAGACAACTTATTTCATTCTAAACAAAATCACTGATGAACTTTATCAGCAAGAGATGGCCGTTGGGCCAATGTGTCAGCAGACCACGATCAGATGTTTCCAACAGCTAAGAAGTCTGTTGGCAAAGATAACAACTGAATACCCTTTGGAACAAGTTATGTCAGAATACAGTGTGTAACATGTGTAATTAAATAATCTTATTAAGATAAAGTGAGTTAAAGATCTTGAAAATTGTAAAAAATCCATTTCATCCATCCATCAAAGGCATTAAGATGTCATAAATGTATAGATCATTGTTCAAATCACCGTAAATCCGATTTTGAGATTTCGTGTCGTGCATCTAAACTAATTTTAGTTGCAGAATAAGCAAAACGGTATCGAATGCAAACAGCAGATAAGACTTTTTCTTGGAGAAACCAGAAACAAATAAATGGCTCACACAAAACTGTGACTCGCCTGAAAAGACGTCATTGTAGCACTCCTGTATCTTGCTCTGTTGTTGGAAGCACCAGAATCAGTGAATGTTACGAAAATTTAACGCCCTAGAAAGTAATGTTTGAATTTCTAAAATTTCGTGATTCCAAATATTTTTTCATTCAAACTGGATGTGCTTTAAAAGCTCACTTTATAATTGATGGCTTACAGCCTTACTAGTTTGATCTTAAAATATGACTTGTATGTTTTTCGGTTAAATGCATCCAGATCCATATTGTCACTCTGTATGATACGCAGTAAGTCATTTAATCTACATTTATATGACACTGGCTGGAAAAGTGGAGCAGCGCACCCCATAATGCCAGCCTAACTGGTACACGACAACAACAACAAAAAATGGAAAGCATTCGACTCGTTCTTATATCTGAAAGAACGAAGCACCATATTCTGTCCAAAGAGAGTATTCCAAGAAACCTTTTTGTTAAAATCAAGAAATTATTTTCAATAAATTGTATGTTTTTTTTTAAATTTAAAAAGTTTTTCTTAAAATTACTTCACTTTATATTGTTTATTTGGCTAATTACTTTAAAATGTAGATTTAATCCCAGAATGAAAGGCTTCTATTACGGTAATAAAATGTAATAAATTGTTAAGTTTAATTATGCTGAATAACATGTTAATTCCCTTAACGATGCTGGTGTTCAAAATTTTTCCACGTGATAATTTTTATAGTTAATCATATGATTAATAATGCACCTATTATGCCGCCCGCCCTGTCTAGTGGTCAGAGTGCCTGACTACGGATAGGGAGGTCCTGGGTTCGAATCCCTGTGCGAGCATGGATGCTATCCTGACTTTGTCCTTTCCATGTATTAATGAGGTGTGAAGGGTTGTGTACCCTATAAACGGGTCCCTATGGCACGTGTGTACTGAGGAAGTCGGACTCCACACCAAAAAATGTGGTTCAGTTGAAAAATTGAAGCAGTGCACCCCATATTGCTAGCCTAGCTGGCACACGACAACAACAACAATACACCTATTATGAATCACTTAAAACAGTCATTTATTTCTTAAAATATTTACATTTTTTCAATATTTCAGTCGTATTGTCTTTAATAAGATGAGAAATCAGCATTTGTAATTGTAATTTGGGTTAGAATTCTTTTAATTGTTAAATTTCGATAACATTTGTCTTCGCGTGTACAATAAATTGACGTGAAACAGTGAGAGACTAAATTTAACATTAATGTTTTTTTGAAAATATATAAATGTTTTTACTTCTTTTTACCGAAAATAAGATAAATTATCTTTAATTTTTATTTTATTCTGAAGTTAACAGAAATAAATATATGTGGTGTATTTTCGTTCTAATTTCAGTTTCAAATTTAAATTTGTTTTATGATCTGATTTTTTATCGTAAATAATCCTCATGTTTTAAATTTAAAGAAATAAATTTCAGTGTTTAATTTCGATAGATGAAAGTTGCATGTTTGGAAACCAAATTATGTCTGTGCAAATCGTTTTCTTGTAATTCAAATTAAAAAAAAATGTGTAAACAATTTCACAAAAAAACCTCATTTCAGATAACTGTATCTATCCTGTAAATGAAAACACTTAAAGAAGTTTTTGAAAAAAGCGTAAAATATTCGCTCTAAGTCATAAAATAAAATTTATGGAGAGAATCTTTCTTCAAAAGACGATAGAAAGTCCATCATTGGACTTTCTAACAAAATATCACTTTCGATTGAAGCATCATTTATCAGAGAGTAAGCGAAGAAAATGTATTTAAAAAAATATAAACGTGACACTTAAAAAAACCTCTACATATACTCTGTACTTTTTGTGATTTAAATGGTTACATGAATTAAAAGTCAATAAATACACGCATTTTGTATTCCGAATAATTTAAACTAAAATTCAAATGTGCAATAAATGCTTTGAATTAATATATCTATGGCGAATGGAAATCTCATCATGTTTTTATAATATATATATATATATATATATATATATATATATATATATATATATATATATATATATATATATATATATATATATATATATGCATGTATATATATATACGAACTTTTTTTGAATAGGTTTTTTTAGATTAAAACTTGAAGAATTTTTCAAAATGTTATGTAATTGGAATATTCTACTACAACATTCTTCGACATCCCTCTCATATTCAGAGATTAAACAGTTTCTAAAGCATCTCTTTGCTTCTAATTCCCCACCAGACCAACACACTCGTATAGCTCAAAAACACCGGAGTAATTCAGGTCCTGCTCTTCTTCTTGATTTACCAAGACGAAATGCTGTTGCCACGTTTTGTATAACAAAAGAACATGACTGCCTAGCTTCTCGTGTGAAGCACTTGGGCATTCTTACTGTTCCTACTTGTCCACTCTGCGGCTTTGGAGAAGTAATGGACAGTGACCGTTGGCCCCTTGGTGGGGCTCTTTGCTGCTCAACGGAGGAAGTGATATACTGGGAGGCAAGATCACTCCTTAGGCAAATGACTTCGGTCTATTTTCTGTAGTTTACTTTTTATAACCTTTAGTTCTTTGTATTTTGCCTGGCCATTGGAAATAAAAATATAATTTAAATGAAGTGTTTGATTTTGTGTGTGACTTGTACGAGACAAATGATAAGATAACATTTATAATATAAATGATTCCGAAAATTTCTTCCAAAAAATGAACATTAAATTCTTAAATAAATTTCTAAACTGATGTTCAATTTTGCAAAAATAAATAACTTATTTATTAATAAACATTAAACTTTATTTTAAGAAAATAAACTTATTAAATAATTAGGCTGAAATGTGATTTAGAACATGCTTTTTGAGCTTGAAATTAACAAACAGGAAGCTCTTACAAAAAGTTTACTAAAATGCAAATTTTGTTTTAAAGCCAGATATCTATTTTTCAGCAAATTCATCATTATATGGTTGAAACATTCTTCCATCATTTCTTGAATCCATACTTGGTAATTGATTTTTCCTCAACATAAAAGATGTAATTATTATTATTAAGTATGAATAAAAGAAAAAACTAAAAATCGCAAACAGCAAGATCTAATAAAATTTCCGTGATTTGCTTCCTTCCTGAAATCACTAATTTAGAAGTGCTACTTTATAAGACAGACAAAGGCCAATCCTGTTTCTCTATCATAAATAAACTTTTCTCGAGAATTCCGAAGAATTTTCTGATATTTTTTTATCTTGAACCACATGGATATGACCGTTATTTATAAAAAGTCTTCTGAAATACGATAACACATTCTTTCCTTCCTTCCTCAGTGGAAAATCAACCTTGAGTGAGCCCTGGCCTCTTCAAAAATTTTCCTCCTGACCTTTCTATATTTGACCATGGTCTTTCAATTGATCACTGTTAAAATGGCGAGATCCCTTTCAACTCAGTAAGCCCATATAAAATTGGGTCTTCTTCTAGGTTTTCTTAAATAACTCTTCACCAAGAATATTTTCAAATTGGAACGTTTTTGTGTTCAATCTAATAATATGACCAGCCAACTTAATTATTTGTTTGTTTGTCGCTCAACGGTCATTTTTTGCACACGAGGGCTAATTAGACCGGGACTTACGGTTTAATGTGGATTCCGAACCACTACAAACATCCATGCCCAAGGTGGGATTCGAACCCACGAACTGTTGAACAGAAGGCAAGAGCGCTAACCATTCGGCTGCCAGCTCGGCAGCCAACTTAATTATTTGGATTCTTATGTATTTCATAACATCGGGTTTTCTAAAAGCTCGACAGAATTCTGAATGTTAGTGTCGGTGTCATAAGGCTTCAACTTGTATGTCTCCAAAAATGTTTTTTAGTATCTGCCGCTCAAAGATTTCAAAATCACTTTCATCATTTTGTGCCATTGTCTAAGTTTCTGATAAAAATGTAAATAAATCTCTAATTAAACATTTTTAAATTATAAACTTAGTGTTATTTTTGAATTAGTTTGGGGTTATAGAAACTCCTTTTAACCATAAAAA
>CM075856.1:21043138-21048138 GCA_037975125.1 Latrodectus hesperus
GCTATGTTCACAGTAGAAGATAAAGGTTGTTTCCTTTTACATAAATATGAATTATAAATTTTAATATACTGTGTCGTAAAAAATAAGGAACAACATATTTTTTGAACTTCACCATAAGAAGGGTACACTAATAAGAAAATTAGTGGTTTGTATAAATGATGAAAATTGTTTTTGTAAAATTGAGAACCACTTTTTTGATAGAAAAGTGCAGGTATATATATTAGTGAGGGAAAAATATTTAAACATCAGGCTTTCGTAATTACGCGCGTAATTTTTGTTGGTTTTTAACTTTTGTTAGCACTTTCGTTGGCAATAGTCATTAAGGTCCCGCAATGTCTGAGAGAAACCGTTTGACCGATTCGTTAAGGTGGCCGGATGGTTGGAAAAAAGTTATATCACAGACTTATCATGGTATGTGTATCGCAGTGTGGTCTTTCATCTATGGAATCACTATCAAACGAAGCTTCTGGGTTCAAACGGTATTTTCGTGGTCGACCACGTGCTATAACACTTTCAGATAACCATTTCATAGCTCTTTCGGCCAGAAAGAGAAGAATCGCAAATGTCCTGCATTTTGTTGCAGACCACTCTGTAGCATCAGAGAGAAGAATCTCCACTGGTACACAGCGAAGATGTCTTCACTATGCAGGTTTCTGTGCAAAAGGCAACCAATAGTGTTTGACCCCTCACCGAAAGACAGAGCAGGACCTTGACTTGGGCATGAGAACAAGTTTATTAGACCAGACAGCAATGAGCTTCTGTAATTTTTACAGACACGTCTATATTTACATGGAAGATTGATTCAAGAAATGTGTTCATCTGGAAAGAAAATGCATAAGATACCATCAACCCAATACTGCAATAAGACACTGTTACCGCAGTGGTCGAATAATGGTTCAAGAAAGGGATCTCACTTGGTCTACATCGAAATGAGATTCTTGATCTATAGGTCGAAACATATGCCGAAGCAATTGCAAATGATTTCATTCTGATGAGTAACGCATGACATCATCGAGTTGTAGTTCTAGAGGAATACTTCGATGATCTTAGTTTGGAATGGCCAGCCTGAAATCAAGACCTGAATCGCTTTGAGCATTTGTGGAACTATCTTATAGATAGGTTGCTGATTTAAATTCTCCAAAATCTGTAGGAGAGCTGATAAGCCATTTGCTCTGTGTCTGCTCTTTGTTTTCCATTTGGGTAACTGACAATAAAATTGACAGCTTCGAAAGCCGATGCAACCAATATCTTCAAGCTCCGAGCGAGCATACTCCAAATTTATATTTATTTTACGTTAATTTTCTATGATATCTTATCAAATAAAACTATTATTTTTTCCAAAAATAGGCTTTTTGAGAAAGATTGTTTTCTTTGTGTTGCTTTAAACCTTTTATGCATTTTTATTACATAAACTTCTATGTTACAAGTAGTAGATACTTGCTTTGTAAACATGCAATAGATTCTTTCATTTCTAAAACTGTTGTTAAACTGCCTGTTCCTTATTTTTTGGAGGTTATTGTATGTACAGTATAACATTTACACATATTTATTTTCCTGTTATGTTAGTTTACCCATGACTGATTGAGACTTAATCGTGTCTTATTAATAACTCATGACTAAATGAGAAATTATAAATAATTTATACACTGAATTGTGTGTCTGTGCACTTGAATCCTGCTAGCAAAACTAAGAGACCTGTCACACATATTGTTTTGTTTATTGCCTTATATTTTTTTATCAGATATTTATAATTTAATTATGAAAAAACACATAAGTGTTTGGTTACTTCAAATTCATTAAATACTTACATTCTATTCTAAATTTATAATCTTTTGAAAAACCCTATTGCATTATTACTTTCCATTACTTTAGTTCTACAAGATTTAATATGGTTCAAACAGAAAATTTAAAGCACAGATTTTGATTTACTATGAGCATTAATGCTCTACGTAGGAATCCAACACACAATTATGTAAATAACAGAACGTTTCAATCAAATTCCAGAGCGCTAATCACTCAGATGGTCGACTGAGAGAATTTTTTATATAGAAGTTGAAAAGAGGAAAGTGATATTCTCTTACTTATATCAAATATGCTATTACAATTAATTGTGTTTTTTCATTCACACATTGATCAACAAACTAAGAGTCTTTGGGAAATTTTAACACAAGAGTAACATATTTACCAGTACATTTTCTCATCAGTAAATAGCAATAATTATATCTATTTAGATTATCAAGGTCTAAATCATTAAAAGAAAACTTAATTACAATATATACAGCAAACACAGCTCTATCGGCATCCTTACGTGCCGATATCGGCAATGTTATGAATGTCTCGACTATAGCAGGTTGTTTAGGATACATATATGCTCATAATTGACATCTTTGGCCGTGGTGGTCTCGTTGGGCATGATGTCAATTTCTTGACTACAGCAGGTTTTATGTTTTATACCTGATGCAGACAAAGTTAAATTTGATTTATCAATTGAGACTGAGTTCTTAATACACAGGTCATGGTCGCAACGATCTTAGAAAATATTATTGTAAATTTATATAACTAATTTAAATTTTAATGCTATCTGATTTACGACACGCGTATGTTATTTCACAATTAGTTTTAAATTTTAAAATCAATAAATAATTAAATACTCCAATATAAGACGTCTTCTGAGCTCCAGTGGCTTCACGCCGCTTCTCGTAAGCTCAGAAAAGTGAAGCATCATTTGCCGCGGGCAGTGGTTGGGAGGGTGACCACGGTGTACTCTCCTTCACTGGGTTGCTGGAACTCCGTGGGTTGGGGACGTGTCCATGTTCATCTGTGACGTCCCAAAGTCCTTCCGCTGGTGTGGCGTGGATGTGGAGAGAAGTGCGCCAGCTCAGGTGTGGCCTCTTCACCTGACCGTGGCTCAAAATTACGCGAGGCACCTTAAAAAGAGCAAAGTCGTACTTTCACCTTCGTGGTGCTCGGACCCAAATGAAAGACGCTCCTTGTTGACTTAATTCGCACTGGAAAAAGCGAGCTTGGCTTGTCCAAGTGTCATAAGCAACAACAACAGATGTCTTGTTGCCACATTTAACATCCTGCGCTCTTTTTAAGAAACAATTTATATCATTATCAGATTAGATCAAGCAATGAGTAATATGCATTCGAATTGGAAATAATGCGAAGGGCTATTACATTTTATTTTTAGGAATTCTATTAAAATCTAAAATATTAAAATATTGAAAATATTAAATATTGAAATTCAAATAAAAAATAAAAGGATTTAATGCTATTTAGTAATTAAATTTACTAGATAAACTAGAATTATCTATTTCATTGTGTTGAAAAACAAAGTGGCTCTCTGATACTAAGTTTCCTTTTCCTTATAATAAGCATATAATAGAAAGGTCGGTTCTATTTCAGGAAAAATTGTTTTAATAATAGATATATTATTATTATTTTCTTCTTTTTTAATGATGAAAACTTTTTAAATCTCACAAAACGTTTCACTTGAAAAATTTTCCTTGTTGCGATACTAATCAATTAATTAAAATCATAATTTTAACGTTTACATAAGGATTTTGTTTTGTATTTTTATTGCTTTCATTTGATAACGAGAAACCTTGCTTAACTGTTTTCGCTTATTAAAATTTAACAAGAATGTTAAATGTATTATGTGTTAACTTTCTTACTAATAGGTTTATGCAAATTGTTAATTACTGCACTAATTAAGTTTTATGAAGAGTAATGACTTGTTTGATTTTTGGTGAAAATAATTCTTTAATTACTGATTTTTTTTTTGCGATTTTTAAATTGTTTTTTTTAATGTTGTTTTAAGTAATCTGTTTTTGGAAAATAAACCATTCATTTGCAAATGAATAATTTAAGTGAAAGATAATTTTTTTACAAAATATTACATTTTAAACTTGCTTAGAATATTACTAAATACATGGACATTTATTTATGCTCTTGTTTATATTCTAAATATCCTTTATTATTTTTTATCAGTTTATATCTTTTTATTACGTTTATGTGGTTTTTGACCTGTTTTCAGTATTCAATTTAATACATTTTTAGAACGCGAAAATGAAAAATGAACTTATTAAAAAAATAAGTTTACATTTTATGGAAAAATAAAGAAGAATGAAGTAGGTCATAGTTTGGAAATGATAAAATCTGAATTTTTTTCGCAATTTAGCTTGTAATTTTATAATTTTGATTTTCCAAATAGAAATTGGAATCACACTATAAAATATTCCTCATACAATGATTATTACTAAATATAATATAAAATAAATTTTAAAAAATATAATCCTTGATTCATCAATATATTGGTTTACAAAAAAGTTTAGCGACAATTTCTTTACTTTAATAATAAACTAGAAAAAAAGTTAATTTTAACTACTATTAAAATCTTTAATGAAGATAATTTGGCTTGAATTTTCAGTAGGAGAAAAATGCTTTGATATAAACTGTTTCTTTTCCGTTTACAATTTAATGAAACAATTTGCAATCCAAGCTGTGGATTTCGATCTGGAACACAGATTCACGAAAACTCATTTTCATATCAAATGATGCTTATTGATAACATAAGTAACTGCATCCACTCCTTCAGTAATAGATCCTAATCAGTTACCGAAGTTATTTCCACTTACGCCAATCGATTTTATGCTTTAAAATAGATTAACGGAATTTCCTGCTAGTATAAAATGTGATCCTGATAGCTATTAAATGACCAGTACTGCATTTACCTAATTTATGTATTGAACCGAGCTTTGGGGTTCATGTTGATTTAGAGTGGATAAAATAAACTCTTAACAGTCACACGACTTTTATTTGTAGAACTTTCTAAGAGATCCGGAAAAGAAAAACAGTTGTTGCAGCATTCACGAACCAAAGTTATACCATAATAATTCAACAGATTCAACTGTAAACAGCTCCCAAAAACAGTGAGGTCTTCAAATACCTCAGACAGACAGCTCGTATCCACTAGTCTATCACTGCCGCTGGAAAAC